>CAUDMG010003627.1:1852500-2107500 GCA_958450375.1 Homarus gammarus | reverse complement strand
CCGGAAACGCCATAGAAGAAAGTCGATTCTAACTATAAAATAAAGCCTAGTGATAATGGTAAGAAAATCCGAAATACGTATTAGGATAAAAAAGAATATTAACCAAAATCCTTACTATAATGATAAGAACATCTATGAAAAAAAATCGAACAACTCTAGGTGGCAGCAGTGTTCTCTTACATTACCTAAAATATTCCAGATTAATTATTGTACATTCTATAGGTGACACGAAAACAAGGGTTCTTTAATAGTCCAATGCATGAACAAATAATAGCACTATGAAGCACTAATAAACACTCTCAAAACTCGTCACGCGACTGTAGTTCCTGTATTGTACTTCTTAGTACTTCAATACTACGGATACAGATTATACTGACAGCATACAGGTAACACGATTCCAGGAGTCTTCTGATACAACCTTACCTCTCTCCCCGTATTATATACCTTACAACACATCGGTAGTCACTTACTATGAGGAATAAGATACTTCAGGCGGACACATACAGAATTAATACACAGGGCTCACGCCAACTTGGATTCAGTGTTGTAAGTTTACACTCAGTGAAACCGCCTTTGGGTTCACACGTAGTGAAACTGAGTCCAGGCTCCGGGTTCGGTAGTGAATGCACGCCACCAGGAACCTTGGAAAAGGGTTGGAAGAGACACCTTTCACTGTTTTAGGTAGTTAGATTTCATTATACTTCGGCCAAGGCTGAGAAGACACTTCGTTCTCTCACTGTACACATATATATACTGTACATAAAGTGCTACTTACACTGGTAAACACAGTAACTATATTCTATGCCAGAGCTGATCAAAACGAAAAAGTCCATGTACAGTACAAATCAAACAGCTAATTTGTTTTTATATGTGGAGAAGGAATTAATTCCATCCTATTATACAGATAAGAGGGTCAATAAATATCCGAGTCCATTACTTGCAATGCATTTCTATTTGGATTAACAAAAAAATCCTGTATTTCTCTCTAATTGATAACAAAAACGCATCTCAGAGACCCATACCTGACAGCCGAACCAGCGCGATGGGCAGTGATGGAGAATATCTTATCACCAATTTAAGTGTTCTATTCACTTTAAATCTAAATAAATTTACCGCACTAAACCTTGGGATTCGAATCGCGCGCTCGTGTGTGTGTGTGTGCAGTAGTAGTAGTAGTAGTAGTAGTAGTAGTAACAACAAACTCCAGTAGATGTCACGAGCAACGCCGTCGTCATGGCAACCGAGGCACGCCATGCTTGGCACCCCTTTGAATGATGAAAAGATTACCGTTGAATTTGCGATAATCAACCATTTAGTCTCGTCGTTTTTCAGCTAGGATTGTGTAAACTGTGATACTGAATGTGAATGGGTGAGCTAAAAGGACTTTACATCCATGGAAATTCGGGGAAGCAGGGGGGAAACGTTAACATTAGGCATCTCTCTTCGCAGCCAGTTTTCGTAACTTTTCGTTCCTGGTCACCCGCTGAACACCCATCTCACACCTCTCTAATACAAATATAAGACTATCCTACTGTATTATTGTTAGATATTTTATTTAACCCTCGGTCGACAAGCTCAAATAAGATGTTTGAGGATATATATAAACGTCAAGCTTAGGGTGCCATGAGCGTTAGGTATGAAAGTAGATACCTTCCTCACGACATGGGGGAGGCTCCGCCAGCCGGTCCGGAAGGCTCGCATGACCACTGCTAGTTGCTCCACCTGGGAAGGCAGAGGAGGAGAAGGGGAGACGCACATCCTGGTCAATAGTGACTCTTTCACCCTCGTCCTACTAGCAGGCTGCGTCTTGGCTTAGGTTGTAGGGGGTTGTTGGCGGTAGTAGTGTGCGCGGGAAGAACAACAAAAAGTGTGGGAGAACGATGAGGTAGTGATGGATGAAGCAGAAGAAAGTTAGGGCACGAAGTGGTGACGGTACAGAAGGGACAAGACAGCGGCTGCTTCTTCCAGTGTGGTGGTAAAGATCCCTTACCTCCAGAATTCGATCCGTTTGAAAAGTCATGCAGTGTAGCGAGTTGGAGCTGCGGTCACCCACCTAGGCTGCTTCTACTGGCACCGACGGATAACTGCTACATATGGTAGATTAACTTTTTTCTCTCTAAGGGGTCTTGGAGTATAGCAAACGTATGATTCGTTTTATCTTCCAATGTTACGTTAAGTAACGCCAAGTGTTATGGCAGCCTGGGTAACTCGTGGCTGGTGTGCATTGGCCAAATACGATTAAATTTAACGTCTCAAGAATAAAACAATAACGTAAAGTGACCTTCAATAATTACTAACAAAACAATACTGTTATTGAAATACTAATATACGATATCTTTATTAATATTGCGTTGTGACTTGGCTCAAGTTAATTGCATCCGTGTGTAAAATACAGTATATATGAATACATACATGCACTTAACATTCATACAAACATTAACATTCATACAAACATTAACAAAATACATACTATCGCTCAGACGGACATACAACAAAAACAGAAATAGTGACACACACACACACACACACACACCATATCAGTTTCATGTTCAAAAAGTTTTCGTCTATTTTATAGGTCGAGAGCTGAGTACAGTGCTTAAAACATTTCCTGTATCATCTATGTGAGAACATTTACATATATACATTACATGTATACATCATTAGCTTATCCAATTAGAAAGTTGCCTTTTCATAAATATGTTACTTATGTTTCGTTTTGACTATGATTTGGGTTGCCAAATTGTTTTCTTTTAGTAATGAGGCCCTAAACTAGCCTAGTCTATCACGACCTAATATTTAGATCTGGCTCAAGTCCCAATATTGTTTTGGGGAATTTAAAATACGGATGAGAAAATTGAAGGTAACCATTTATTGTTCTAACCTAACCAATTCCAACAAAATTAAACTCAGGCAGATATTATTTTCTAACTAAAAACTTATTTCCTGAAAAGAAAATTAAACCTGAAGAACCATTTAGAAGTTGAAATTTAGAGATGAAAATTTTTACCAGAAAATGCAAAAATAATAATTTTTTTTTACGGCAGAGAAGACCTATCCATCTATATGACCAATGCAAACTCAAGCCTCGGTCAATCATCTGCGGAACATTCAATTTGTATTTCAGTACGTGGTCATAGGTCACGAAATAATCTATATCGCAATATATGCTTCATTTATAGTCCATATAACACGCGGACTTTGAACATGGCTGGTGAGGTTATATATATATATATATTTATAATCAACGACCTCACCAGCAAGGAATCGAACCCTCGACCTACTGGGTGTGACTAGGGAGCGCTTACTGGCTAGGCCACAAGGACACTAAAAGCAGTTCTAGACTGTTATATTTCACACAAAGCCTGTTCATCGAGCTGATGGCGCCGTGAACCTCAATGGGAAACTGCCCGTGCCTCGTATGTGGTGTCAGTAGCATTTTACCGAATCCAGCTGGTATGAAACGCGAGGTACATATATATACTTCATTTTTAGTCCATTTAACACGCGGACTTTGAACATATAATCAACGACCTCACCAGCAAGGAATCGAACCCTCGACCTACTGGGTGTGACTAGGGAGCGCTTACCGGCTAGGCCACAAGGACACTAAAAGCAGTTCTAGACTCTGTTATATTTCACACAAAGCCTGTTCATCGAGCTGATGGCGCCGTGAACCTCATTGGGAAACTGCCCGTGCCTCGTATGTGGTGTCAGTAGCATTTTACCGAATCCAGCTGGTATGAAACGCGAGGTACATATGTTCAAAGTCCGCGTGTTAAATGGACTAAAAATGAAGTATATATATATATATATTTATGAAAATCCACAATGAAAACGTGGATAAGATAAATCTTGATAAAATCACACGGGAAAATGGAAACAACGGAGTACCTTAGCTTTCGTCTTTATTCAAGACATCTTCAGAGGCAACTGGATTACATGGACAGAGAGAGGCTTAAATATACAGGGTGACCTAAAAACATGAGGTCAGGTCAAAATGATGACATCCACTAATCCCCACACCAACACACACGTAGAGGAGCTTAAGAGAAGGGTGGTGACGTGACTAGTCAAGTCAGGTCAGAAAAAAGGGGACCCACAAAATAACTATCATACATCTAGATCAAAGGTTTTTAAAAGCATTTTTAACCTTGGGCCACTGACAAATAAATTTATGTAACATATTATCAGTTTTGAACTGACCATCACTAAGGTTTATTGATTTTAATTCCTTAATCAAACTAGCTTCAACAAGAAGTCTTTCTGTGACACAAGATGATTTGAAAACTTCTAAGCTTTTTTCCCAAGCAATGGGGTGATTATTATTCCTAACATGAACGAACAAGGCACTGCTTTCAGATGCAGTTCTAATATTGTCTTTCTGCTCCTCTAGCCTGTATTTATATGGAGTTTTTTGAGTCTAGATTACTACCCAATATAGTGGACTTTATTCCTCCATGGTATAGATATGTAGATGATGTTCTTTGTCTTTGGCCTAAAAACAGTGACCCATTTGAATTTTTAGACAAACTTAATAATATTGTCCCTAGTATCACGTTCAAAATTGAAAGAGAAATAAATGAATCCCTTCCATTTCTTGATATGCTTATCATGAGAAATGGCCAAAACTATAAATTCAAGGTATATAGAAAGCCCACACAGGTAGACAGTTTCATTCACTTTTATCGAATCACCTTGAGTCTACCAAAATGTCAGTTTTTTCTGTTATGTTCTTAAGATGTCTGCGTATTTGTGACTCTGAATTTATTGACGATGAATTGAAACACATTCGTTCTATTGCACATAATCTTGGGTACCCTTCTGTGTTTGTTGATCGTTGTTTTAATAGGGCTAAAAAATCCTTTCATTCCTCTCAAACCAGACAAGTTCCTACACTTAAGAATATTTTGACTCTGCCCTATCGTAATGAATTTGTCCCGTTAGTTCGGTCCCTCAAGCTTCTAAATATTAATGTTGTTTTCAAGTATGACTCAACCATTACTAATATGTTAATAAGGAATAGCCCAAGTTTGAATGTAAATGGTAGTGTTTATTGTATTCCATGTAGCAAATGTAATTGTAATTATGTAGGTCAGACAGGAAAAACACTGCAGCTTAGAATCAAACAACATAAGTATAATATTAGAACTGCATCTGAAAGCAGTGCCTTGTTCGTTCATGTTAGGAATAATAATCACCCCATTGCTTGGGAAAAAAGCTTAGAAGTTTTCAAATCATCTTGTGTCACAGAAAGACTTCTTGTTGAAGCTAGTTTGATTAAGGAATTAAAATCAATAAACCTTAGTGATGGTCAGTTCAAAACTGATAATATGTTACATAAATTTATTTGTCAGTGGCCCAAGGTTAAAAATGCTTTTAAAAACCTTTGATCTAGATGTATGATAGTTATTTTGTGGGTCCCCTTTTTTCTGACCTGACTTGACTAGTCACGTCACCACCCTTCTCTTAAGCTCCTCTACGTGTGTGTTGGTGTGGGGATTAGTGGATGTCATCATTTTGACCTGACCTCATGTTTTTAGGTCACCCTGTATATTTAAGCCTCTCTCTGTCCATGTAATCCAGTTGCCTCTGAAGATGTCTTGAATAAAGACGAAAGCTAAGGTACTCCGTTGTTTCCATTTTCCCGTGTGATTTTATCAAGATATATATATATATATATATGCAAGTAAATCACTGTAGGTGCGCGTGATCTAGGTATATGCTGATAACCACCAGGAAAGAAGAAAACACGAAGTTCCCAAGCGCTTTCGTGTAATTCACATCTTCAGGGGTGAGTACAGACTAGTCTGTACTCACCCCTGAAGATGTGAATTACACGAAAGCGCTTGGGAACTTCGTGTTTTCTTCTTTCCTGGTGGTTATCAGCATATATATATATATACAATCAACACCTCAACCCGCCAGGATTCGAACCCACGGCCCACAAGCCTATGACTGTGACCGGGGAACGCTAACTGCTGGACCACCAGGATACTGAAAGCAGTCCTAGACTTTGTTATATTTCACACAAAGCCTGTTCAACGAGCTTATGGCGCCGTGAATCTACGAGCCATAAGCTCGTTGAACAGGCTTTGTGTGAAATATAGTAAAGTCTTGAACTGGTTTTAGTATCCTGGTGGTCCAGCAGTTAGCGTTCCCCAGTCACAGTCATAGGCTTGTGGGCCGTGGGTTCGAATCCTGGCGGGTTGAGGTGTTGATTGTATGTAGAAGTCCGCGTGCTTTATTGGGCTAATGAAATATATATGTTGATTATATATTCAAAGTCCGCGTGTTATATATATATATATATATATATATATATATATATACGTAAGTAAATCACTGTAGGTGCGCGTGATCTAGGTATATGCTGATAACCACAAGGAAAGAAGAAAACACGAAGTTCCCAAGCGCTTTCGTGTAATTCAGATGTGAATTACACGAAAGCGCTTGGGAACTTCGTGTTTTCTTCTTTCCTGGTGGTTATCAGCATATATATATATATATATATATATATATATATATATATATATATATATATATATATATATATATACAGTGTATAATGCTGAGGCTGTTTAAATCCATTTTTCTCCATTAGAGAGCAACAAGAGGGAATAATTGTTCTTAAGAAATAAGGAAACTCTGAATTAATGATATGTAATCACATGGACCGGTAATTCAAAGAATGAATACAAATGGGAAAATGTGAATAAATATACTTGACAAAAATAATTTTACAATCCTATTACGTATCCTTGAGTTGCCCTGAACTAATCTCTACCACAAAACTAACACCATAAACTTATTTGACTGCAAGTGCCATCATATTCATAATTTTGAAATTGGGTGAGTGGGTGAGTGTATACAGTGCTCGCCCGTCTTAAGTTTCAATGATTCACACCAGGGGTGTCCTCAGTCTACCTAGAAGTGAATGGGTATATGTCTTTACAGTTGGGGAAGTGTCGTACACTGCCTCTTCATGCATCGAATAATGTACAGTATTAGTGTACAGTGTACTTTAACCGCAGTCCCTAATAGGATGACCTACTCTCACTGTCACCAGATTAGTAACAAATATATGCTAATAGCAAATTAAAAACCCTAAAATCTAATTGTATTCTTTTCTGTGATATTTACAGTGGCCAAAAGCTGTGTTGCTGGTACTGTACTACTGTCACCTGCCTCGCTCGCTAGTATAATGAAGATGAAATCGGAACCTGCAAATACTCAGTGTCACTGTCTCTCGGTGTTTAAAATACTCCAAAATTGGTGTAATCTGGAAGAACTGGGAAAATATATATAAACTGGTGAGAGGTGAGCGTAAGCAGGAAATAATTATCGCCAAGTGTAGACTGCTTGGCTTGGCCATGTAAGACGTCCACTGATTGTCACCAGTGGCGGGCGGCTGGGGTATGGGGCGTCATGCAGCTGGTAGCCTCATACCGACCCATCAATCATGTCACTCCATTTCAGCGCCAATCAGGTGAGTTACATTTAAGTAAAATTTCTCTTAATAATCAGTTTTAGTGTGTGATTAATATAAAACAAACATAAATAGCCGAGTTTCCTTTCATCAGAGTTATTGGTGTCGAATATCTAATCTACTGTAGACTACGTTTTGAAAGTAAAATACCTTATAAGCGCAGGAATCGTTTACACTAATGTCACCACCGGGAAAGAGGAGAATTTTAGCTGTGATTGGCGATTGATGTTTTTTCTTCAACTAACTGATAACGGAAGACAATTTTGGTAAAGTCGAGAATTGAATTTCATATTTATATTAATATAGGGAAAAGGAGCAAAAAATACTTTATTCTATTACGTTTCTGGCGCAAATTTATATTTTTCGAGTATTTTAACAGATAAAATTACGGACAATATTAGTTGTTCAAAGAGGGCAGGGCTTTGAAGCAGAGGGAAAATTTAGGGTAAAATACTAAAATACTGTTATAAAATTGAAATCTCTGGGCCGTCGTCTCTTAGTTTGATGTGAGATATTCAATGTTAAAGTTTTATCTCACAAAATGCTCGTTATAATTTAGATATACATATAGCAAAGGGTTAGTGTGGGAGAGGGGAGATAAAGGTGTGGACAGTTTACATATTACAGTATCGTTATCGTTATTATTACTTTTACAGTAACTTTTCCTGATTATTATTAGTAGTAATGCTATTATTTCTATTCTTGTGGTAGTGTTATTACGGTTATCATTATTCAAATAGTTTGTAACTGTCTATATCATTATTGTTCGTTGGTTTATATTTAAATACTGCACCAAACTTATTGTCTAAAAACCGTGATGACTTGGCGTGGTGCGGCGGTGTGTTGCGTCGTTTAAGGGGGATATTCTCTGGTGACCTTTGTAGGAAAAGGTCAAATGTCAGGAAATACTTTGCTTGCTGCCCAACGTTTATATTTATATTTATAGTAAACAAAATAAAATAGTTGTCCCAGGATATCCTTCTGACGGAGTGTCAACTTAATGTTAAAGAAGGACTTTGCCAAATAGCGATAATTTCTATTTTTTTCCAAGTACATCAGTTTGTGAGCAGCTTTTTTATGTTTCCAATTATACCTAACAAGATAGATTGACTCATTTCGTATCTCGCTCAGACCCGAAGACTTGGTGTAATTCAACACCAGAAATGAGTGCAATTTCCTTAGTTATCAGTCTTAGGCCCGTCATACAAAATATGGATGACCAACTAGTCACAATGGGAAGAAGGATTGTCGCAGACCAGTTTACTCAGTCATATGGTTGGATCTTACCGTCCTGAGCATTACGCTTCCTGGTATCATGGAAACAGCGCTACTATAGTTTCCCACAACCCTCATCATAGTAATCTACATTCTGGGCAAACTCCCACAAGTTTAAGTTTCTTTTAGGTTAAGTGATGTTCAGGGGGTACTGTAAGGTTAAGTGAGGTTCAGGGGGGTACTGTAAGGTTAATTGAGGTTCAGGGGGTACTGTAAGGTTAAGTGAGGTTCAGGGGGGTACTGTAACGTTAAGTAAGGTTCAGGGGGGTACTGTAAGGTTAATTGAGGTTCAGGGGGTACTGTAAGGTTAATTGGGGTTCAAGGGGGTACTGTAAGGTTAATTGGGGTTCAGGGGGGTACTGTAAGGTTAAGTGAGGTTCAGGGGGTACTGTAAGGTTAAGTGAGGTTCAGGGGGGTACTGTAAGGTTAAGTGAGGTTCAGGGGGTACTGTAACGTTAAGTGAGGTTCAGGGGGGTACTGTAACGTTAAGTGAGGTTCAGGGGGGTACTGTAAGGTTAATTGGGGTTCAGGGGGTACTGTAAGGTTAATTGAGGTTCAGGGGGTACTGCAAGGTTAATTGGGGTTCAGGGGGGTACTGTAAGGTTAAGTGAGGTTCAGGGGGTACTGTAAGGTTAAGTGAGGTTCAGGGGGGTACTGTAAGGTTAAGTGAGGTTCAGGGGGGTACTGTAAGGTTAATTGGGGTTCAGGGGGGTACTGTAAGGTTAAGTGAGGTTCAAGGGGGTACTGTAAGGTTAAGTGAGGTTCAGGGGGGTACTGTAAGGTTAATTGGGGTTCAAGGGGGTACTGTAAGGTTAAGTGAGGTTCAAGGGGGTACTGTAAGGTTAAGTGAGGTTAATGGGGGTACTGTAAGGTTAAGTGAGGTTAATGGGGGTACTGTAAGGTTAAGTGAGGTTCAGGGGGGTACTGTAAGGTTAATTGGGGTTCAGGGGGGTACTGTAAGGTTAAGTGAGGTTCAGAGGGGTACTGTAAGGTTAATTGAGATTCAGGGGGTACTGTAAGGTTAAGTAAAGTACCTAGTTAAGTTGGTTAAGTGTGGAATTTTGTCTAACAGCCACTTAGAGTCTCTTAAGTGTGGAACTCATTATCGCGTTGAAATGTGAATATTAAAATTATTCTTAACACCGGAACATTAAAAATCTTATTCCCATTGGGTTTAAGCTGTTGATAGCTTACTTAACGATAATTCCTGCCTGGTGTCTAGTGCAGTGTGGGGTTACGTTGTCTTCAGGGCTAATTGTTATTTTAATGAGCACCCCGCGTACTATGATTCACGTTGTCTTGCTGGCTGTGATAACTGAGGCGGGAGGGAAGTAACTATGTCACCTTACCGGCTTGCGTGTCAGTGTAACCATTACTCGAGAGTGAGCGTACCTACACAACCCTAGGGATTCATAGCTTTATTTCTTTACATTCATTTTCTCTGTGATATTCTATACAATAGTTTTATCCGTTAATTACATGTATTACTTTGTTATAACTATTGAATGTGATACGGCATATCAGTTTGCAGAGCAGCGTAGGAGCTCATATTTTTGTGCGGGTGCGTGATGCATGTTTAATGTTGTGTTGTAACCGATCTCAACACGCATCGCGTGACACCTCTGGTCATATGACTTTCACTCTTCACATTGGATTTAAGACTTGTAGTTATTTTTCTTCCTTACTCACATAGTATATATGAAACAGTGTTATTCATATCAATAAACTGAAATAGGTTTTAAATTTGTACCTAAAAAGATTAACATACTGTACTCCTCAAGGTGGCGGCACATGGGCACTTTCCTCACATGTTGCCCGTTCTGCTGGCCTTTAGCCTGATGGCCCAGCAAACAGCAGGATTTCGGCTGTTGCTAGAAATGGACAAGGGTTTGGTGGGTATTTTTGCTGGCCGGATTAGTGCTCAAATGAGCTTCATGTAATTTCAAGTAAAATTTTAAATAAATCATGAAACAATATTAATTTAAAATATAATAAATAAACGGTGACATTACTATTTATTCATCACTCTAAAACTTCTTTAGTATTATTAAATCACTATTCAGGGTCTTCTTTGACCAGCGAACCGCTGCCATTAAAAAAAAAATTCACGTCGTTTCCATTTGTCTTTTTCTTTAGCTTTTGCAAACGCCTCACTTGCTTCAGCAATTTAAGAACTTACTATACAGCACAATCCTGCAAGGCCTCAACTGTAGTAACGGGATCCATTGCGAACCTCGTCTAGACGCTTTGTTGTTGTTTTCGTTGCGTTGGGCAGACGCACCAACAAAACATCCCAGTGTGACGCAAAACGTCTCTTTGTTTTGCTGGTCGAACCGTGTTTGCCAAATATGTTTGGAGGAAAGTGCCCATTGTGCCGCCACCTTTAGACTTTTTTCGATCAGTAAATGGTTGTTTATCTTGGATGAGATACAATAGTTTCTCTCGTGTTAAGTACCCGACAAGCCAAGAAATAAATAAAATAGTGGAAATTGATTGCCTTTGTTTATTGCCACGCTCTAAATGATTAACCCAAGAGAACATTATGAAAGTAATGATGAATAATGCATAGTTTGTGTGTATGTGTGTGTAATAATAATAATGATAATAATAATAATAATAATAATAATAATAATAATAATAATAATAATAATAATAATAATTAACGGTTTACTGAAAGAGCATGGCAGTCGGAAGGCTGAAAATATACAGTTACATAATTGGGGTATGGGTCACTTGATTTACAAATAATATACAAGTAACATAAGTGATACAAATATGATATATAATACCTAGGTGGGGAAAAGCTCAAACTACAAGGCATTTCAATATAGTGACAGTGCAAAAAGTAAGATAAACTGGGAGTGAATACACTGGTTGATTACAAGTTATTGATAATTTTTACAATGGTTGGGACTGGGCTATTCTTATAGCGATAAGTTCGTGCTCGTATGGGCTGGATGCGGTTGTGGTGTCGAACAGCATTCTCGGATGAGGGATCTCGGGTGGTAGTAGGAACCGGTGTCGAGGATGGTGCAAAAGCTTCTCATCAAATTTGCAGATCAGGTCGTGTTGATGGTCAGAGAGAGGTGTGTGTGTGTATGTGTGTGTTTGGTTGTGTCCAGGGCACACAACCACTACTAGTAGTAGTAGTAGCAGTTGAAGTAAAAATAATAATAATTATTCTCCCTAATTTACATAAATGCTATATTATCCTTTATTTCTATAAGAACGAAATTATGAAAAAAGAGAAGAAATAAATAAAAACGGATCTATAATACTTCGGGTAGACTATTATTCAGTTACAGTAGAGTTAATAATCCCTGTGAGAATAATTACATCATCGTAAAACTTCCTCGCTTTGTTATTTTCACCAGAATTAAAGGCTCATGGTAGTATAATTGACCAGACACACAACAAGAGAATTATGCTTTATATGTCCCTACCATGCATTAGTCTGTCTTATGCACCCAAGCAGTTTGATAATTGCTACGCGAAACTGCAACTATTCACGATAAGAGAGATAGGACTGGGACGATGGGTAGATATACGGAAATTACAGTTTGGTTAAGGTGTGTGTGGAGGAGGAAGCCATAATCGTTGCAACTTAATTACGTCTTTGCTTTCAGACTTTATCTGGTAAAATTAATAAACTCTAATGTAGTCTAACCTAACTTAGCCAAACACACCCCTAACATAGGCTGACCTAAACTTAACCTAACTTGACCCACCGTCAATTTGATCTAACCCAGGCCTACCTAACTTAACCTACCCCTATTCTGGTATGTCCCACCTCTAACCTAGTGTAATTTAACCTCACTTATCCTAACCCCTGATTTTGCAAGAACATTTCGTTTTCTGGCCCTGGTCCAGGTCAGGTATACATGGAGCTTGAATTTAGCTGGGTCATTTGCAATTTATTTGGTGCGGGGGGTTCGGGGGAGGGGGTTTGTGGGTTGGGGGGGTCAACCACACATATTGGTTCATAGAAAACCTAGAAGTATTAGTTGCTATTTAATTTTATTTCATGATTTTTCGACGCGCTGAAATTTCTCTCACAACCAAAAGTAATTTGTTTGTGATTTAGCTTGGATAATCCGAGTTGATTTACACAATTCATATATAAATATACAGTGTGTGTACGTGCGTACAGTACATAAAACCTCTTAAGTTCCACCTCTGTTCCTTTTATTAACTGATCAAGTGAGTTTTGGTCAGTAGGTCCATCTGGTATCAGGAAATTTATTGTGATTCCTCCACCCCCACCCCCACCTCCACCCCCACACAAACTTTTTTTTCCAAAAGTAGTTTTCTTGATTCATCACTTAATTAAACAATTAGTTACTATTTAAAATGACAACTATGTTCTGGTCCCTAGATCGCGGGCGCGTTAGTGTGTGTTGCCTCAAGGCCCACAACTCTTCAATACTCAGCTGATCGAAGGAAACAAACAGTTCTCTCAAGAGAGCTAATAACTATAAGCATTTGATCAATAGATAACAGATCATAAAAATCTATCACATCAGCACGCCTAGAATCGGTTGGTGAAATTTGCCCAATAAGAAACTGTCTACTAGAAATTTTGTCCAGTGAGAATTCGTCAAGAGCGATTTTGTCTCACGGAAAAGTATCAAATAGATTTGTCCAGTATTTTTTCTCCAAATACCCCCTCCCGCCCTCAAAAAAAAAAAGCTAAACCCGGTTACATCAGCCCCATTAAACGCAAAGATACGAACCAATGCAAAATTATACCAACTAAAACATTCAGATGAATCCAAACATCAAGCAGATTGGTTTCGTATACAGAAGACGTGAAGCAATAGTCTATGAAGGACACAGTAATCACTTAAAATGGTCAGCAGCGGTGGTAGGTCCGCGTTGGGGCCTGTGGCGGCAATATTGATTGAGGCGTGGAAGAACACCCAACACGCAGGAGGGAGGGCGACCACAGCGCCGTGGTGGCCAACACAAGAAACTTAACACATCCCGGACAACCAGAAAATAAATAAATTTTTTTTTATCGTCTTTATAGACAAGTTTGATCCCACAAGTCACTGATGTTTACATTTATATAAATTCTAGTTTTGAATTTTAAAATATAGAATAGGTAAAAACAGCAGAAAAGTAGTTTCATGAATTTACGGTACAAACTGAAGCTATAAAATTATGGCCACATCTTTTTATGTGAAATTATATATATATATATATATATATATATATATATATATATATATATAGAAAGAGAGAGAGAGAGAGAGAGAGAGAGAGAGAAAGAGAGAGAGAGGGAGGAGATGAAAATTAAGGTAAATTACATATCTGTTGATTAAAGCTTCGTTAAACGCAGTTTGCAACACATACATCATGCATATTCTGTATACACATGTCGCTCACAGTAAGACAGCCACGAATTACAACAGGTTTTCTCCAATATATGAAAGTAAGGATTATCTCTATATATTAACTAGTGACTGTAACATTTCAATATAGTGCTGTAAGCTTCATGTGGCATGCAACTTTGTATGTTTACGAGTGTTCAGGGCCTCACACACACACACACACACACACATACATAGTTAAAAACAACAGAAAGTCGCATAGTGTACTGTATAATTCTAAAGTAATGAAAATCAGTTAAATTACACAGAGTGATCATGGGCAAGAAAATATTAGGAAACATCAAGTCATATAATCAGAAACAACAAATTCCTTGGTCGAAAAAGAAAAGTGTTAGACCCAAGTACATCACCAGAGGCAGTATGTGGATGTGACGCTGGGCAATTAAGTGTGAAAATGGCACAGAGACGAACACCAAGGTTCTCATATTAGCTTA
Source organism: Homarus gammarus (assembly GCA_958450375.1). Taxonomy (NCBI): domain Eukaryota; kingdom Metazoa; phylum Arthropoda; class Malacostraca; order Decapoda; family Nephropidae; genus Homarus; species Homarus gammarus. The sequence goes on along the minus strand of CAUDMG010003627.1, from coordinate 2,092,912 downwards.
ACACAGACGCTGGGAGAGGACAGCCATGTTACAGGATGATGGGAGAGGACAGCCGTGTTACGAGATGATGGGAGATGACAGCCATGTTACAGGATGATGGGAGAGGACAGCCGTGTTACGAGATGATGGGAGAGGACAGCCGTGTTACGAGATGATGGGAGAGGACAGCCATGTTACGAGATGATGAGAGAGGACAGCCATGTTACAGGATGATGGGAGAGGACAGCCGTGTTACGAGATGATGGGAGATGACAGCCGTGTTACGAGATGATGGGAGAGGACAGCCATGTTACGAGATGATGGGAGAGGACAGCCGTGCTACGAGATGATGGGAGAGGACAGCCATGTTACGAGATGATGGGAGAGGACAGCCATGTTACGAGATAGTGAGAGGAGAGCCATGTTACGAGATGATGGGAGAGGACAGCCGTGTTACGAGATGATGGGAGAGGACAGCCATGTTACGAGATGATGGGAGAGGACAGCCGTGCTACGAGATGATGGGAGAGGACAGCCATGTTACGAGATGATGGGAGAGGACAGCCATGTTACGAGATAGTGAGAGGAGAGCCATGTTACGAGATGATGGGAGAGGACAGCCGTGTTACGAGATGATGGGAGAGGACAGCCGTGTTACGAGATGATGGGAGAGGACAGCCGTGTTACGAGATGATGGGAGAGGACAGCCTTGTTACGAGATGATGGGAGAGGACAGCCGTGCTACGAGATAATGGGAGGACAGCCATGTTACGAGATAATGGGAGGACAGCCATGTTACGAGATGATGGGAGGACAGCCGTGCTACGAGATAATGGGAGGACAGCCGTGTTACGAGATAATGGGAGGACAGCCATGTTACGAGATAATGGGAGGACAGCCGTGCTACGAGATAATGGGAGGACAGCCGTGTTACGAGATAATGGGAGGACAGCCATGTTACGAGATGATGGGAGGACAGCCGTGTTAAGAGATAATGGGAGGACAGCCATGTTGCGAGATGAACAGTACTGCACTGTCCTACTAATAGTTTGTCACGTCAGCACTATTATTCCACGGGCGCTGGTGCCATATTTGAATACCCGTAGAGTGAACTGTGACAAAGGCAGAGGGACCCCCATGTGTAAAATAAACGTGTATAAGTTACTAATAAACTGCACTAACGAAGAAACCATGTCCGTCATGGAGCGAGAGATAAATTTTTCAACAGGGAATGAACGAAAACTCTCATCCAGCAGTAATTGATAATTTTTCTTCATTCGTATCACATTTTTTTCTCCTTCTGTAAGTGTCAGTAAGTCAGTGACTTATCTTTAAGAAACCATTATCTGGTTACAAATTCATTTGTGACAGCGCGTTAATTTTGCCTTATGGCTGGTGCTGAGAACCCGCACTTAGTCCAGGAAGACTTAGAGTAAAGTTGATACCATATTGGACGTTAATTCGGTATTTCTCTTGGCTTAAGTCAGCTTAATTTAATCTCCAGTTACAAAGAAAATATATCCTACGAATCTTTGAGAAAGATGACTATGGATAGTGTCGCATGCCTGTCGGACGAGGAATGTGACAGGGATGTAACATTCACATGTTAAAATTTCACGCCACAGTATCTCAGAACTTGGCGGAACACAACACTACCAAGGTATACAAAATACCACAAACGAGGCAAATAAACTTTTTCTTATTCAAGTAGACGATCTGAGCCTAACCTAACTTATCCTAATGAAATATAACTTAACGGTCCTTGAACAACTTTAGTTAGGTTAGGTTTGATTGTTTTCATTTCACCAGAAAACTTAATATGCAGGCCCACACACACTACTACTAATACTACTACTTTGCTGTCACTCGGAATCGAGTATGACAATCATCCAGCTATGATACAATGATATGAGTTATTTCAGATGTTACCTAGGTTTGAGTTCTGAGGTCACTAAAGAGGCCGATACGGGACCGGCAGGGTCGATCAGAGATGTTGCACATGTGGGGGGCTACATCTAGTGCAGGAGGGGCAGCGGCAGTGTCTTTCCGGCGTCTGCGCTTTTCTGCCTCGTTTTGCAGTCGGGATAACTCGAAAGTATTGACACCTTCTTGTGTGGTGATCCTCCAAGCGTTACGGTGTAGAATAATCGTCTCCCAGGTGAGGGATTCGATTTGGCGTTACGTTTACTATTCGTTAGGTGACTGTAAAGCAGCTGCTTTGGCAGTGTACTGACGTCCATGCGGGTAACATGGCCAGTCCAGCGGCTTAGTTGTTCTTGGATAATGGTAGCCTCGATGCTTCTACAGTTGGTGTCAGCAAGAATACTGGCATTTGTTCTCTTGTCCTCCCAGCGAACTCGGAGGATGGAACGTAGATTACGTTGGAGAAAGTTTTCAAGTGCCTTGAGGTGCCTCCTGTATCTGACCCATGTCTCGCTGCCATATAGCAGGGTGGGGAAGATCACTGTTCGATATACGTGTAACTTTGTAGATAATTTCAGCTTCCTACAGCTGAAGACACGGGTATGGAATCTGCCAAAGGCGTGAGATGCACATCTGATACGATGCTGAAACTCTTCATCGATATCTGTGGTGATGGACAGGTGGGAGCCGAGATACCGAAAGTGTGTAACATTAGAGAAGGTAGTACCGTTCAGCTGGATGGATGGTGGAGGTGTGGCTGAACCAGGGGCAGGCTGAAAGAGAATCTGAGTCGTATGTACATTCACCTCAAGGACGAAGTGTGCATACGTATCCGCGTAGGTGTTCAGGATTTCCTGCAGGTTAATCAGCATCCAGAGCCGACTCACCTCAGCTATCCTCCATCCCTGGATGAGGTTGCTACTGCCATCATACAGATGAAAAATAAGCCTGCACACACACACACACACACACACACACACACACACACACACACACACACACACACAAATAAAACACCTTACAGAGATCACTTATGTATTCCCAAATACTAAGAAAGGTACACGAATCAGGAAATACCTATCTATCTATCTTTCACTTTGTGCGTTTATATGTTTGTGTGTGTGTGCCAGTATGTTTTTGAATGTACAGTATATCCGATGTGTGTGTAATAATAATAATAATTATAATAATAATAATAATAATAACATCCAAACAATAACTAACGCCCACGATACAATGACGTCACTAGCGGAAATACACCGTCACTTCCACGTCGCGTGAATGATGGCTCAACGAAAAAACGTTACAAAAAAGTCTTCAGCACACACGCAACTGTCCATCCAGTATATTATGTCAGCGTATTAAAGCTGAACTCATGAGCTATTTTTGCCGCACAAGCAGAATAACTGACTCTCGTGGTGAGCTCCAAAACAATATCAACACAAAATGAAGAAATTATGAATCCAACAATAAAACGAAAATACAGACGCACACGTGACTAAATGCACTAATGCAATTTTAGTTTAAAGACGAATATTAATCTCTGAGATTGTAGTCCCATAGTGAAACAAAAACTCTCAAATGAGCATCATAAAGAAAATATTATTTTCAAAACAAACACAGGCCGCCACCTAACATCAGTTATGAACTTCCCTTTTTAAATATAACTAATACCATACATGGGGTCTCTACCATCACGTTGTTCAAAAATCAACTTTCACTAAAAATATCTTACAACAATAACACTGCCTCAAGGAATTGCCGTGAATAATAATGTGGTGAGGTTGTGTGATAGGAAGTGTGTAGTAATGTGGGAGGGGTATGTGATGTTGTAAGGATGTTTATGGTGGTGTGGTAGGGGAATGTATGGTGGTGTGGTAAGGGTGTATGCTGGTGTGGTAGGGGTGTGTGGTGATGTGATAGGGGTGTGTGGTGGTGTGGTAGCGGGGAGTAAGGTGGTGTGGTAGGGAGATGTGGTGGTTTTTTTTTTTTTATGGATTTTAGCCCACCCAGGCACAGGATACTTACCCACATCGGGGCCTGGGGGGCGAAAATGTAACAACAACAACAACAACAACAACAACAACAACAACAACAACAACAACAACAACAATAACAATAACAATAACAATAACAATAACAATAATAATAATAATAATAATAATAAAAAAAATAATAATAATAATAATAATAATAATAATAACAATTATAATAATAATAATAATAATAATAATAATAATAATAATAATAATGATAATGATAATGAAAAAAAAAATAATAATAATAATAATAATAATAATAATAATAATAATAATAATAATAACAATAATAATAATAATAATAATGATAATAACAATAATAAGAATAATAATAATAATAATAGTGATAATAATAATAATAATAAAAAGAATAGTAATAATAATAATAATAATAATAATAATAATGAAGCATAAAGAAATACAAAAAACAAAAAAAATAAATAAAAAATGAGAAACAATATATGTATGTTGTGTTGTCAATAGTAAGAGAAACAATTGAGACCCAGCAACCCTGTGTAAATGTGGTGGTATGGTAGGGGTGTGTAGAGGTATGGTGGGGTGTGTGATGTGGTAGGTGTGTGTGGTGGTCTGGTACGGGTGTGTGGAAGTGTGGAAGGAGTGTGTGGTGGTGTAGTAGGAGTGCGTGGTGGTGTAGTAGGAGTGTGTGGTGGTGTGGTAGGAGTGTGTGGTGGTGTGTTTAGGAGTGTGTGGTGGTATAGTAGGAGTGTGTGGTGGTGTGTTAGGAGTGTCTGGTAGTGTCGTAGGTGTGTGTGGTGGTGTAGTAGGTGTGTGTGGTGGTGTAGTAGGGGTGTGTGGTGGTGTGTTAGGAGTGTGTAGTGGTGTGCTAGGAATGTGTGTTGGTATGGTAGGAGAGTGTGGTGGTATGGTAGGAGTGTGTGGTGGTGTGTTAGGAGTGTGTGGTGGCTTAGGAGGAGTGTGTGGTGGTGTAGTAGGTGTATGTGTTGGTATGGTAGGAGAGTGTGGTGGTATGGTAGGAGTGTGTGGTGGTATGGTAGGGGTGTGTGGTGGTGTAGTAGGAGTGTGTGGTGGTGTAGTAGGAGTGTGTGGTGGTGTAGTAGGAGTGTGTGGTGGTGTAGTAGGAGTGTGTGGCTGTATGGTAGAAGTGTGTGGTGGTGTAGTAGGAGTGTGTGGTGGTGTAGTAGGAGTGTGTGGTGGTGTAGTAGGAGTGTGTGGCTGTATGGTAGAAGTGTGTGGTGGTGTAGTAGGAGTGTGTGGTGGTGTAGTAGGAGTGTGTGGTAGTGTAGTAGGAGTGTGTGGCTGTATGGTAGAAGTGTGTGGTGGTGTAGTAGGAGTGTGTGGTGGTGTAGTAGGAGTGTGTGGTTGTATGGTAGAAGTGTGTGGTTGTATGGTAGAAGTGTGTGGTGGTGTAGTAGGAGTGTGTGGTTGTATGGTAGGAGAGTGTGGTGGTGTAGTAGGAGTGTGTGGTGGTGTAGTAGGAGTGTGTGGTGTATGGTAGGAGTGTGTGGTGGTGTAGTAGGAGTGTGTGGTTGTATGGTAGGAGTGTGTGGTGGTGTAGTAGGAGTGTGTGGTGGTGTGGTAGGAGTGTGTGGTGGTGTAGTAGGAGTGTGTGGTTGTATGGTAGGAGTGTGTGGTGGTGTAGTAGGAGTGTGTGGTGGTGTGTTAGGAGTGTGTGGTGGTGTGGTATGAGTGTGTGGTGGTTGTAGTAGGGGTGTGTGGTGGTGTAGTAGGAGAGTGTGGTGGTGTGGTATGAGTGTGTGGTGGTATGGTAGGATTGTGTGGTTGTATGGTAGGAGTGTGTGGTGGTGTAGTAGGAGTGTGTGGTGGTGTGGTATGAGTGTGTGGTGGTGTAGTAGGGGTGTGTGGTGGTATAGTAGGAGTGTGTGGTGGTGTAGTAGGAGTGTGTGGTGGTTTAATAGGAGTGTGTGGTGGTGTAGTAGGAGTGTGTGGTGGTGTAGTAGGAGTGTGTGGTTGTATGGTAGGAGTGTGTGGTGGTGTAGTAGGAGTGTGTGGTGGTGTGGTATGAGTGTGTGGTGGTGTAGTAGGGGTGTGTGGTGGTATAGTAGGAGTGTGTGGTGGTGTGTTAGGTGTGTGTGGTGGTTTAGGAGGAGTGTGTGGTGGTGTAGTAGGTGTGTATGTTGGTATGGTAGGAGTGTGTGGTGGTATGTGAGGAGTGTGTGGTGGTGTGTTTGGAGTGTGTTGTGATGTGGTAAGAGTGTATAGTGTAGGAGTAGGAGTAAGGGTGTGTGGTGATGTGGTAGGAGAGTGTGTGGCGGTGTGGTAGGGATGTGTGGTGGTGTGGTAGGAGTGTGTGGTAGTGTGGTAGTGAGAGTGTGGTGGTGTGTTAGGAGTGTGTTGTGGTGTGGTAAGAGTGTATAGTGTAGGAGTAGGAGTGTGTGGCGGTGTGGTAGGGGAGTGTGTGGCGGTGTGGTAGGAGTGTGTGGTAGTGTGGTAGTGAGAGTGTGTGGTGGTGTGGTAATGAGAGTTTGTGGTGGTGTGGTAGTGAGAGTGTGTGGTGGTGTGGTAAGAGTGTTTAGTGTAAAAGTAGGAGTGTGTGGTGGTGTGGTAGGGAAGTGTGTGGTGGTGTGATAGGGGTGTGTGGTGGTGTGGTAGGAGTGTGTGGTGGTGTGGTAGTGAGAGTGTAGAGTGGTGTGGTAGGAGAGTGTGGGGGGATGCTGTAGTAGCCGCCACGACACAGCTGTTCACGCCTTCCCTCCACTTATTCGCACCAAAACCTCCCGTCCGCACACCTGAGGCCCCGCGTCCCTATTGACAACCTTGTCTCTGACTTCGGAGTATAAATTGTAAAAATTTTCAATTTACATTGATTTTGACTCTTTTACCTATGCACACTATGAAACTATCAGAAATATTGTTGGCTATTAAACTACCTCACTCGTTTACTTGTATTAGTTATGTTAATAAATAACAAGTGTATAATGGGATGTGTTCGTACACTCACATTGTTAATAAAGGCTTGCTCATTATAGCAGAGGAACAGTTCCCTTTGAACAACGATTCTTATTCATGTGAAGGGTTAATACCTTGATTGTGATACATAAGTGCCTTATTTCTTTAACTGATTTTTTTATTTCCTGCTTTGTGGAAAATGTCAATAAAACAAATGGAAATCAACCTCAGTATAAGGTATTATTCACAAGGGTGTTTATTACCAGCTATAGTACCCTTAAAATTAAGCGTTTCTTCCATCTTTATAAGCAGCCGCTCACTTTCTGGAATAAAGATCCATCGTGTGTGTGTGTGTGTGTGTGTGTGCGCGCACAGGGTGGTGTAATACGTCTAGTGTAGCAGCATTATGTTATTGTTAAGATGCAAGCACTGCTTGCTTCCTCTCGCTTTTAGCTAAGCCGCTGGCTAGCCCTCGTGGCGAACAGAGAAGCAACTTGCAAAAGTCTTCCCCTGCCAGTACACAGCCTCTTCATCAAGACTCCTGCTGTGCCTCCTCGTGGCAACACACGGTAACTTGGTGCCTCGTGGGCCCAGGCTAGACCAGCAGGGGATCTCGGAGTAGCAGTGGGCCCCAGAGAGTCGGCGATTAGGCTCATTGGCATGTGGACACGTCCCTGCGCCTGCCAACGACTACCCTGTTGCCTTGCGGACAAACCTTGGTTAGGTTAGGTTAGGTTAGGTTAGGTTAGGTTAGTGGAACAAGCTTAGCAACTTTGTAGTAAGTGCTGGATCGCTGGAAAGTCTTAAAAGGAGGCTAGATAGATTCATGGATGATAGAGAGTGGTAGTAACTCTCGACAGGAGCTGCCATGCACATGCCAACCTGCCTATTGCAGACTCCTTATTTTCTTATGTTCTTATGTATAAGGCTACGGGAGTAAACCACAAACGAAAAATCTGTGGTGGAGCCCCATGCCAGGCAGGCATGCTTTCAGAGTTCCTGTATGACCCAGCAGCGGTATAGGTAGAACCACCATGGGAAACCAACGACGACACCGGCGGACGAAGGGAATGCATGAGGAACAGGCTACTAAAAGCCAAACCCAACAAACTGGACTATCGGCAGTCCATTGCAATTCTCCCTTTCCCCAGTCGTTGCAACACCTGAACGACTGGATCAGGAAAAAGGAGAACCAAGTGGCGACGGGGATAGGCAGAGATGACTGCCGGGAGGCTCTAGTCACAACTGCACATGGGCGACACATATAAGATGGTTGTTTATGCACTGGGATCTAGGTAGCAGTGCAATCCGGTCCTGTCTGTACGACTGAGCAGCCCTTTCAAGGAGCCATTCTGCTCACCCCACATTGAGAGGGGGCTGAAAAGGGTGCCCTAAACATGGTCTACTCCACAGCAAGTGTGGTGCACACAACCTAACTATCACCAGTACCTTGTTTAGGCAGGCCGACAAGTTCAAAGGTTCGTGGCAACACCCACGATCCAAACAGGGACACCTTAATGACTACATCATTGTCAGAGAAAGAGATCACCGAGACATCCTATATCACCCGAGCCAAGTATGGCTCAGACTACTGCGAAACTGATCATCGGCTCGTCAGAGCTAAGCTCTCACTTCACGTCGCCCTAAAACGGCGAAGGCAGCAAGCCTCCAGAAGAGGTTTTAACACTAAGCGTGTGGAGAATCCAGCAGTAGTATATGCTTTCAGAGAGCATTTCAAACATGGGCTTATTAACAACTCGACAACAAACAACCCAAATCCCAGTGCCGAATGGGACATTCTCGACACTGTCATGACAAAAACCTGTACAGAGACCCTCGGCCAGATCGAAAGAATAAACCAGGACTGGTTTGATGAAAATGACCCGAAATCAATGTACTCATCGATGGTAAACGTGCTGCTTTAACTGACTGGCAGAACAACCCTTATTCTAGGACCAAAGCTGATACCTTCCACAAGAAGAAAGATGCAGCCCAGCGTGAACTTCGCATTCTAAGGAACGGCTGGTTTAAAAATAAAGCATGTGAAACACAAAAAAATGCAGATCAGCACATGATGCTCGTTTTTTTCAATTCCATTAAAGCATTTTATGGGCCAATCACTCATGGTGCAGCCCCCCTCTGCTCATCCGATGGAAACTCCCTAATTAAAGACGAAGAGGATATCCTTCAGCGCTGGAAAGAGCACTACCATTTACTGCTCAACCAAAACACCGATATGGATGTCCTGACTACCCAGCAGGTCCCTCAGCATCCAGAGCTAACCCACCTCAGCTATCTTCCATCCCTGGATGAGGTAGCTACTGCCTTCAAACAAATGAAAAATAACAAAACATCAGGGCTTGATGGAATCCCAGCCGAGGTGTATAAAGCAGAAGGACCTCTGTTAAACAGCCATCCCCACTCACTCCTGGAGAATTTATAAGAAAAGGAGGAAATCCCCAAGGTCTTACAGATGCCTCGATCGTCAATGTTTTTAGGAACAAGGGAGACCAGTAAGACTACCGCGGGATCTCGCTGCTGCCCATAGCTGGTAAGATTATCGCCTGAGTCCTCCTCAACAGCCTTCTTCCTGAGGCGGAAAACTTCCTCCCAGAATCTCAATGTGGCCTTAGACCCTCACGTAGCATCACTGACTTGATCTTTCCTGCCTGCCAGATACAGGAAAAGTGCAGAGAACAGCGTCGTGACCTGTACATGGCTTTCATCGACCTAACCAATAGGGTGTGTCAATTTAGGGGGTGAACTGGCTAAATTGAAAATCGAGTAATTTGGTAGCAATTTATTGTAGTCTTTAAGCATGCAAAACAATATTCTGGCATAAATTTTTTTTTATAATAAGTCCTACCTACATCAAATGGATTTTTAAATGTACATATTTGTGAATTTATAACATAACCAGCGTTTGCACACATGTTACTGTTTCAAGTTTCAAATTATTATATTTTATTATCCGTAGTCTATTTGAAAGTAACCAATGCCTTCATACTCTCTTTGCTTTGGTTTCTTGTCATCAGTAGTCTGCTTGCTATTTGTGCTTTGATGTAACCTTCTCGCCTCTCGTGGCTGTAAACATGGCCCGCTGCTTCTGTGACCATTTTCACACATCTCTCCACACTTTGAGTGTGGGAAGGCCACTTCGGCACCTGCATTGGAGTCTCTTTAAGGTTTCTCAATTCTTGGCTAGTTAGACTTGTTGTCAATGGTGGCTCTAAGACTTCCAAACTCAAGTCAACCAATTCTGACAATTTGGTGGCATTGACGTTTATTGGGGGAACTTTTCTTGAATGAAACGAACAGTCTCCCAACTGGTCGTCATCTATTAGCGTTCCTCTAATCTTTAGAATGACTTCTACAGCCTCGGTTCGGAGATTGGTACATTGACCGCAAAGCATTGCTTGCAAAACTGCTTCTGATCGAGCATACCAAGCGGTCCTTCTTGCCACAGGTAACACGATGTCCCTCACTACCTTCCTCTGTGTTCTTACTAGCTGCAATTGAAACAAAAGGTGATTGGGCCCATCCACCCACATAGGATTAAGTTTCACACTAAACCACTGGGGAAGATAAACTCCAATAATAAATTCAACAATTTACCTCAAATTCTTCAGCACTTTGCCCTTCAATTCGTGTTTGGAAATCCAAATCCTGCAGAAACGAAGAGCTGTAGTTAACCAACGGCTGTGACTGACAGGTCCAATCTCCAAGAGAGCCAATGACTGAGGCACTTCTCCTGATCTTATTGCTTGGGCAATACGATAAGCATAGGATTGATCTGTGCTGAGATCTTTGATGACTCCTTCAGACAACGCCGGAAGGGGAGGGCCAACTTCGACCTTTGGAAAGGTTGTATTTATTTCTAGTTGTGTTGCTTCATCCAGCATGATGCCAAGGGGACCTGACCACTTGTTGTTGCTCTTTGTAGGACCATCAAGTTCCTGGATGAGATGACGAAGAGGTAGCTCGCCTGTATGTAAATCACGTACAATCCAAACAAGTCTTCTTCCTAGTTTTTTCTCTAAATGCGTCATTACACCCCCCCTGCCATCCGGTGTTCACTGCAGTTGAATCTCCACCAACAGCCTGCAGTGAACTGCCAAGTCCTCTCTCCTGAACCCAACATAAAATATGATCAGCAATGACCTCTGCATGTTTCTTCCCTTCTACTTCAGTTTCGGGAGCAAAGTGAAACAAAAACCGACCACCAGGCTCAGAACAGACAGAGTAGTGTTCTTCTTTGATGAGACCTGGAAACTTTCTGTTCACTCCCTCTACTTCTAGCAAAACTTTTGTGTCATCTATTCTTCCATCAAACAAAAGACAGGAGAGCCCTCCCTCGCTTAAATCTTTTTCATGCTGATCAGATATTTCCTTCATTATTTTTTCTTGTGCTCTTCTAATTTTATTATGATCTATCACCAAAGATACATCCTCTCGGCTGATGAGGCCTGCATCTATCCAAGCGGCAGTTGCAATTTCTGCAGCCTCACGAAGTCCAGCATGGTGGCGAATACTAGCTAAAGCAATGTTTGAAATATTTCTTGTGTTGTATTTCATTTTCTTTGGTAAAGGTTCAGATGGCTCTTTGGAACTATCATCTGATGTTGCTTCCTGTTCATCAGAAGAACTATCAAAGAAGTGATAAACATCTTGACACAGCTCTTCCTCTCTTTGGATGGCTTCTTCACTCTTCATTTTCTTCTTTTGTTCCCTCTCTCGGATTTGTTCTCTCTTCTTGGCATTAGCAATCTGCTTCTTTGTTTCTGAATAATCTATTGAACCCATTTGCATACTTCCTTGGCCTTCTGCCTTTGTCCTCTGTGCCTTTATAAATTCAAGCTCTAAAACAGGGATCTTCTTTTCACGAGGACAACCACAATCAATGTGGGAATTATTTTCTCTCTTACCTGAGTGAGAACAGTTGGATTCAGAACATAATTGTATGGAGCACTTGCAGGTCAAAATGTCAAACAGAGTATCAAGTGTGTGCAGAAATTCATATTTCCTGGCCAAGTTTCCTTTACCAAGTGATGTTTCAACTGCTTTGTGCCATAATTTTGTTAGTTTTAGCTCAATAGTTCGACACTGATTAATCACAGGTGGTTTGAATAGTGCATTAGCTTTTGTCCATTGATGCAGAAGAGGGACTATCATGTCATTTATGAGTTCTTTATCTGTATAGTTCCTTCTGTCCTTTGCATTTTTTTCTCGAAGGAGAAACCCTAATCTTAGCATGTCTCTCACTGTTGGAAGTTCTGATACAGGAAGCTCCTTCCCTTTACCAACTAGCAGGCTCAAGTGGGTTGACAACTGACTTCTTGTCTTCAATTTTGACATCTTCACACTATCTGACAAATAGAAAAATATTTCAATGTTTCATAATTCAATTGTTGTTTCAAAAAATATCAATTTGTTTATCAAAAATGCTGTAACAGAAATAACATAATAATTTCTTAGAACATAATGTTTTATACAATGATATAAGTAACTGCGACAATCAATATGCCCTACTTACAATAATTAAAATGTAGAATTCGTCTGGTAGAGTAGGTGCAAGTGCAATGAGAGCAAACCACCGTCTATGATATCTAGAAGGAGAGTGAGCCGGGCGCCTTATCCTCACGCTTGGTACAAGTCAAAACAAGAATTAAACTGTCCCACACGGAGAGCCTGTTCATGTTCATGTTCTGACATGCATATTGTACACAAGCTATAGAACCATAAAATACTCCATAATCCATATGCTTACATGAGATTAGTTAATATCAAGTGAATAATTCTAATCAAGTCTCATTAATTTGTTGAAATACTGATATTTGAAACTTTAAGGTATAATTGATGTAGGTGAGGGTTATTTCAATTCATTTTTGTTTGCTAATCTCAAGTTTAGACATAAAGAGGCACAATATTTTGACTACCAAATTTGATTTTTAACATGTTGACAAAATTGACACACCCTACTAACCAAGGCCTTCGACTCGGTCAACAGAGAAGCCCTCTGGCGGACTCTCAGCCGTTTTGGCTGCCCACCAAAATTCATCGCCATTGTGAGGCAGCTCCGCGATGGCATGAACAGGAGTGTCCTGTACAATGGCACCCAGTCTGGGTTCTTCCCCATCCAAACGGGGGTGAAATAAGGATGTGTACTGGCACCAACTCTCTTTTCCATTTTCTTGGCTGTCTTCCTTACTAGTGCCAAGGCTAATTTAGCCGACGGGTGGACATCGCGTACCGGACGAAGAATCTTTTCAACATCAGACGACTCCGGGCAGGAACAAAGGTGTCAGCAGCTTCCATTACTGAACTTCAGTATGCAGACAACCTAACCCTTGTCGCTCACACTGAACGTGACCTATAGGAGATTCTGAACACCTACACAGAGGCGTATACACACTTCGGCCTTAAGGTGAATGTACGTAAGACTCAGATTCTCTTTCAGCCTGCCCCTGGTTCAGCCACACCTCCACCATCCATCCAGCTTAATGGTACTACCCTCTCTAATGTTACCTGTATAGATATGGAAATACCAAGATATGTGAACACGCCTGACGGCAGGACTCTGTTACCATTCATTGTACCATTTATTCACATGTCTGTATTACTACATATTATTATAGCATGTCTGATATCTATGCTTATGTCTAATGCCTATGTTCACTTACTGTGTCCCGATGTACTATGTCTGTACCGCGCTAGTCAAGTAACTAGAAGACCTCATTTATTGTCCTAGTAATGTCTAGCAACTCTCCTTGCCTAGCTAGCTAACTTCCCTCAGATCGGCTTCGGCCTGGCTACGGCACGGAGTCCCTTTTGCTTGTCCCTATTTTTCTGTGCCTGTTGGTTATCCTGCCAAGTCTTGTACTACTTATGGAATATATCTACTGCTCGTGCTTTGGAGTTTCAAGAACCTTGTTTATGATTGCATCCCACCACATTACCCACTTTCGGTATCTCGGCTCCCACCTGTCCACCACTGCAGACATTGATGAAGAGATAAAACATCAGATGAGATGTGCATCTCAAGCCTTTGGCAGACTCTGTACCCGTGTCTTCAGTTGTAGGGAGCTGAAATTATCGACAAAGTAGCACGTATATCGTGCAGTGGTCCTCTCCACCCTGCTATATGGGAGCGAGACATGGGTCACATACAGGAGACACCTCAAGGCACTTGAAATCTTTCAGCAACGTAGTCAACGTTCCATCCTCTGAGTTCGCTGGGAAGACAAGAAAACAAATGCCAGGCTTCTAGCTGACACCAATTGTACGAGCATCGAGGCTACCAATATCCATTAACAACTATACTGAACTGGCCAGTGGCCATGTTACCCTCATGGACGATAGTAGACTACCAAAGCAGCTACTTTACAGTCACCTAACGAATAGTGAACATAATGCTGGCTGGCAACTGAAAGGGTATAAGGATAGTCTTAAGACAAAACCTGAAAGAGTGCCAAATCGACCCCCCTCACCTGGAAGACTTACTCCACACCGTAACGCTTGGAGGAGCACCACACAAGAAAGTGTCAATACTTTCGAGTTTAGCCCGACTGCATACCAAGGCAGACAAATGCCAACGCCGGAAAGACACTGCCGCCGCCCATCCCGCAATAGGTGTAGCCTTCCACAAGTTCAACATCTGTAAAAGACACTGCTGGTCCCTTATCAGCCTCTTTAGTCACTTCAGAACTCACAAACGAAGGTGACATCCTTAAAAACTCATATCATTGTATCATAGTTGGATGATCGTCATACTAGATTCCGAGTGATAGCAAAGTAGTGGTAGTGTGTGTGTGTACGCACGAAGGTGGTCATTAAGCTGATTCTTACTAACACCAAATCCCTCTTTATGAATAACTTATTTTATTTAATGTTTTATTCACTCACTTCTTACATAATTATACACACACACACTTTATATACAGTACAGTATAGATAAATCCATAAAGACTATACTGGTTAGGATAACAGTAAAAAACAAAGGTTGAGGTAAATTTGACGACAATAAGAGAGTTCCAAAGGCCAGAATGCCTATTAGGGACTATGTGGATATAGCACACTGTAATCTAAGTCATCGGTAAGTAAGGTTGCCTGGCCAACACTGCACTCGATCGGGGTTACTTCCCCACTGCTACAATCTCTATCGAAAGAGACGGTAAGAAAATATGAAATTTGATAACAATTGCAAAAAGAGGAAGAGATAGATAAATAAAAGAGGGAAGAAGAAAGAGCGAAATGAGTGGAAAGAAAGGAAGATAAAAGAAAAAATAGAATGAAAAAAGTGGAAGAGAGAGAAAAAGCGTAATAAAAGAGAAATGGGAAAGTAAAAGCAGACAAAAAGATTGATATGAATGATGTAACCAAGCGGGGTCGAGGGGGGGGGGGAGGCGTTACAGGTGTGGTAATAAAAAAAATCATTTTTCTTTCTATTGCGTAAATGTTAGCATCTTGGGATGCGTACATCTTGACACATGTGTAGGTATGGAAGCCTTTGTACAGGTTGAATATGTGCGTCTGTGTGTTTTTGATTGTGTACATACTTAAGTAACTAAAGTACATGCTGTGTACATATCGCCAGTGTACATATGTGCGTTAACTACAGCTTAATGTCATCAGTCTTCACCTTTACTTCATCAACCCTAATAACATGTTTTAAAGGACTCTACAGAAAAATGGCGTGTACATATTTATTTTGTTCGCCTCACAGAAATTATTTTTTTTAATGCTCTAGTCCGACAAGCGCACACACACACACACACACACATACACCAATGAAAGGAAAGCAATGACTCAACATTGCGTGTTTAACAAGGCTGGATACTCCATGGCCGCGCTCTTGTACCAGTAGTACGGAACCCATCACTCATGACGACATTTCACTGTTAATTTCTATTATAAATTCATCACACACCTCGACATAAGACACATTAACAGCGAAATAAATACATAGTTAGTGTCCTATTATCTTGATGAGGGGTCTAAGATGACACCAAACACATTCAACTTAATTTACAACAATTCTGATGCGATTTTTGTTTTTGTTTTTTAAACTTTTGGGTGAGGCAGGAGTATTTTTATAGGGGGGGGGGGGGGTAAAAAGTGAGGTCAGGTTAGGTGAGGTTCGTGCAGAAGTAAAGTTTATGTAGGGTGGCGTGTAGAAGTAAGGTTCATGTAGGGTGGCGTGTAGAAGTAAGGTTCATGTAGGGTGGCGTGCAGAAGTAAGGTTCATGTAGGGTGGCGTGTAGAAGTAAGGTTCATGTAGGGTGGCGTGTAGAAGTAATGTTCATGTAGGGGGGCGTGTAGAAGTAAGGTTCATGTAGGGTGGCGTATAGAAGAAGTAAGGTTCATGTAGGGTGGCGTGTAGAAGTAAGGTTCATGTAGGGTGGCGTGTAGAAGTAAGGTCCATATAGGGTGGCGTGTAAAAGTAAGGTTCATGTAGGGTGGCGTGTAGAAGTAAGGTTCATGTAGGGTGGCGTGTAGAAATAATGTTCATGTAGGGGGGGCGTGTAGAAGTAAGGTTCATGTAGGGTGGCGTATAGAAGAAGTAAGGTTCATGTAGGGAGGCGTGTAGAAGTAAGGTTCATGTAGGGTGGCGTGTAGAAGTAAGGTCCATGTAGGGTGGCGTGTAGAAGTAAGGTCCATGTAGGGTGGCGTGTAGAAGTAAGGTTCATGTAGGGTGGCGTGTAGAAGTAAGGTCCATGTAGGGTGGCGTGTAGAAGTAAGGTTCATGTAGGGTGGCGTGTAGAAATAAGGTCCATGTAGGGTGGCGTGTAGAAGTAAGGTCCGTGAAGGGTGGAGTGTAGAAGTAAGGTTCATGTAGGGTGGCGTGTAGAAGTAAGGTCCATGTAGGGTGGCGTGTAAAAGTAAGGTTCATGTAGGGTGGCGTGTAGAAGTAAGGTTCATGTAGGGTGGCGTGTAGAAGTAAGGTCCATGTAGGGTGGCGTGTAGAAGTAAGGTCCATGTAGGGTGGCGTGTAGAAGTAAGGTTCATGTAGGGTGGCGTGTAGAAGTAAGGTTCATGTAGGGTGGCGTGTAGAAGTAAGGTCCATGTAGGGTGGCGTGTAGAAGTAAGGTTCATGTAGGGTGGCGTGTAGAAGTAAGGTCCATGTAGGGTGGCGTGTAGAAGTAAGGTCCGTGAAGGGTGGCGTGTAGAAGTAAGGTTCATGTAGGGTGGCGTGTAGAAGTAAGGTCCATGTAGGGTGGCGTGTAGAAGTAAGGTTCATGTAGGGTGGCGTGTAGAAGTAAGGTCCATGAAGGGTGGCGTGTAGAAGTAAGGTTCATGTAGGGTGGCGTGTAGAAGTAAGGTTCATGTAGGGTGGCGTGTAGAAGTAAGGTTCATGTAGGGTGGCGTGTAGAAGTAAGGTCCATGTAGGGTGGCGTGTAGAAGTAAGGTCCATGAAGGGTGGCGTGAGACTACATTAGACTTGTCTTGTTTTTCTCAGGCAAATACCAAGGTGTGTTGGTCTGATTACAGGAGTCATCTTTCATTCGTGGTCCGTAGCTGGCGAGGTTTACCGCCTGGATTTATCATTTTTTTTTTTTTTGCAGTGGAAGACTAACTCCGTTAACTCTGCTTACACTAACTTAAAACCCATCCTAACCTAATGAAGCCTCTCCTATCTTAACTTTATGAAACCTACCCACCTAAATTAACCTATCCTAACGTAAAACCTATCCTAATTTAACCAAACCTTGACTCAACCCAATCTACCCTAATCTACCTTCACCTAAACTAAACTTACCTAATTTAACCTAACTTAAACCAAGCTAACTTTCCTGCACTTAATTAATTTTAACCTAACCTAACCTCGCAAAAGACATATACATTAAGTAGATCAGGGAGAATAAAAATCCTGTTAAAAGTAGATGTTGGAAGCTGTTGGTAAAATTGTATTTTGATTCGCTAAGCACCACGCCTCACCCTCCCCCAGCCTCTCCCCCAATGCTCAAGAGGAGGACTTAAGAACATAAGAACATAAGAATGGAGGAAACTGCAGCGGGCCTATTGGCCCATACTGGGCAGTCCCATTTACACCCGACCCCTATTGCTCGTATATCCATCCAACCTATGCTTGAAGCTATTCAGCGTGTTCGAGTTAATGATAATATTTGGTACTTGTTCCACTCGTCCACTACTCTCTTTTCAAACCAATGTTTACCTATTTCGTGCCTAAATCTAAATTTGTCTAATTTAAAACCATTGTTACGAGTTCGCTCCTGGTTGGATAGTATGAGTACATTTGTAATGTCCCCTTTGTTCAGCCCTGACCTCCATTTATACACCTCTATCGTATCCACCCTCACTTTACGTCTCTCGAGGGAGTGCAAATTAAGATGCTTTAATCTGTCTCTGACTAAAGGCTCCTAATACCCGGAATTAGACTTGTCACTCTCCTCTGAATTCTTTCCAAGGATTGTATATCCATTCTGTAATACAGTGACCAGAATTGAACTGAGTAATCCGAGTGAGGTCTCACAAGCGCAAGATATAGTTTTAGGATAACCTCGCTAGTCTTGTAACTAACACTCCTTTGTATGAACCCAAGTACTTTATTAGCCTTGTTTCGAGCAAATACACATTGTTTACTTGGCTTAAGATTCCTACTTATCATAATTCCTAGCACTATTTCCCTGTAACCTTTCACTTTGTTTATAACTAAGATTTGCTACAAAGGCGTAAAGAAAATTATCTTACACAGTATTGTCAGGAAGTTTTAGGTAGAAAAGTATATCGCTGTTTGGGTGTTGTCAGGCGTAGTAACAGTGTTGCCAGGAAGGTGTAATAACAGGCGTTGTGTTGCAGTATGATGCTGGGTACAAACCGGCGAGACTGGGTAACTGGGAAGTGGGACGAACTTTCCCAGAGCGACCCAGACACCGCCGGGGTCCCACCAGGGTCATCGCTGACGACCGCGGCCACCTCCTGCCTGGTGTCCCCCGTACCCAGGCCTCCCCCTGGGGTCCCCTCACCCAGGCTATAGGTAAGTCAGAGACCTTCACGCCCACGCTCCCTCTGAGGCCATTACATCCATTCTTCTCTAGGTCCCCTAGGATCTTTCATACCCATGCCCCCAGTAGGATTGTCACCAACACCTTCCCTTGGGCCCTCAAAACTAGGCCTCCCCCTAGGGCCCACACCCTACACTTAGGATCCATATTTACCATAACCATCTTGACCAAAATTATATGATTTATTCTGAACTATGATTGAGCTGCTTATGACCGATGCCTGTAACCTTCTGAGATGAGGCCACATATTATCTACCAAACAGTAAACTGTTCTCTAAGTTTCTCACTATCTGAACTTATAGACACGTTCATTTAGCAGCAGTTAGAAGCAACAAAATCTAAGCTCACACCTAGACTCCACTTTCACTCGACACCTTCGCTCAATAATAAGGTGATAAAATAATGAACATGACGAGATTTTGTGTACCTTGAACCTTAAGTCAATGTCTCTTGCAGACCCCAACCCGCAGGAGCGACAACGGCGACAGACTGACCAACCACGACCCTTCCCCTCCGAGTCTGACGACGAGCAGGTGAGTCTTGGCTGACGGGAGGTGTCTATTGGTTGTCCGAGTCTATCCTAAACCTGCCTAACCTATCCATAATCTTTCTAGACTATACCTTAATCCATCTAGCTTATCCTTAATCCATCTAGCTTATCATGTATCCATCTAGCCTGTTCTTAATCCATCTAGTACATCCTTAATCCATCTAGCTTATTGTTAATCCATCTTGCCTGTCCTTGAATGACAAAAGCTCTTAATATATATATATATATATATATATATATATATATATATATATATATATATATATATATATATATATATATATATATATATATAATCAACAACCTCACCCCGCCAAGACTCGAACCCACGATCTTATGTGTGTGACCGGGGAATGTTACTTCCTGATAACTAGGACACTAAAAGCAGTCCTAGACTTTGTTATATTTCACACAAAACCTGTTCATCGAGCTTATGGCGCCGTGAACCTCCATTAGGGGACTACCCGTGCCTCTTAAAAGGCACGGGTAGTCCCCTATTGATAAATTCACTCGGGGAAAAGGAAACAACGGAGCACCTTAGAAAGCGTCTTTATTCAAGACATCTTCAGAGGCAACTGGATTACATGGACAGAGAGAGGCTTAAATATACAAGATGACCTTATTAAACATGAGGTCAGGTCATAATGATGTCATCCACTAATCCCCACACGAACACCAACACACACGTAGAGGAGCTTAAGAGAAAGGGGGCGACATGACTAGTCAGGTCAGGTCAAAAATAAGGGACCCGCTAAATAACTATCCTACATCCCCGTGTGTTTTTATCAAGATTTATCTTATTCAAGTTTTCATTGTGGAGCTACATGATATATATATATATATATATATATATATATATATATATATATATATATATATATATATATATATATATATATATATATATATATATATATATATATAACCGCCAATCAGGCGGTTAGAGGATGAATAAAACTTCTCACGTCGTACACGAACATTATAATTCGGTCAAACCTGTTGAATACAATTCATTTAGTATTTCAAATAAGTCATACATAGACACTCTTACATAAATGTTTAATCCAATATATATGGCTATGTAATTAGTCTAATCTTAAAACAAAAACAATGACACAGTCTACCTGTGTACACAATAAGTACTAGTTAAACTTACCTGTTGAAAGTCTAGAGAGAAGCCAGGGTGGGTGTTGACTCTAAGATATAGGTAGCTATACTGAAATGCCCACCCTATAGCTTGGCCCCCTTGGCTGGTCAGCTATGGCTGAGTCAGGTGATTATAATTATACATAAACAAACTCCCTTCACACACTCCAACATCCTTCTGGGCCTCTCATCTTCAACCATCTCAACACTCTACATTGCATACGGGCAGGCATGCCCAATAAACATGACATGAGTTACAGCCTCACATAACATTTGTTTATATGTCATCATAATTATGTACCTCTTGCAGTAACAATATATATATCTATAATATAATATAATATATATATAATATATATAATAATATATATATATATATATAATATATAATATATATATATATAATATACTATATATATATATATATATGCAAGTAAATCACTGTAGGTGCGCGTGAGCTAGGTATATGCTGATAACCACAAGGAAAGAAGAAAACACGAAGTTCCCAAGCGCTTTCGTGTAATTCACATCTTTAGGGGTGAGTACAGACTAGAGAGAGTAATACAAATCAAGGTGTATATATACAGAGGAGGGTGAGACCAGGTCCACAATGGTCAGGTATTAGGTAATGACCCTACTAATCTTTAAATAGCACACAACGGTTGGTGGTCAGGTCAGATGGTCAAGTGACCCGGCCTTCTCACCTGATCACAAATCTTCTTAATTACAAAATTGTCCAGCTTGTACATGCCGTTACTCAAATTCATGTTGAATGCTTCGGTATGTTTAATAAGACTAGATTCTATGATGTTCCTACTATCAATTGAATTACATGGTAATATTGAGGAGGCATTATCCCAGTCAATGCAATGCTTGTTATCCCTCAAATGAATAAACAGAGCATTGGATTCTTGGCCTGTCCTAACACTGTATTTGTGTTGTTTAATTCTAGTTGCAAGATCTTTACCTGTCTGGCCTAAGTAAAACATATTACATTCCTTGCAAGGAACTTTATAAATGCAACCAATTGTGTTGTTGGGGGAGTTCTTGATTAACATTTGTTTAACAGTGCATGAGTTTTTAAATGCCACATTGACGTTCCAGGTTTTTAGCTGTGCAGGAATGTGTGAGAAATTTTTGTGAAATGGTAATATTAAGATATTCTTATGGTCAGTGGGTGGGCTTGGGATCAGTTCTATAAAAAGTTTTCTTAGTAATGTTTAAGCATTTGTCCATGAAAGATCTAGGGTATTTAAGGTTTGAGCCAATATTATATATATATTTGTATTCCTCATCGATGAATTCCGGACTGCAAATTCTCAAGGCACGTAAAAACATTGTTGAAAATACTGACTGTTTGACTTTATTATGGTGGACAGAATAATAATGAATGTATGAACACACATTAGTTGGTTTTCTATAAATACTGAACTTAAAAGTGTTACCTATTCTGTGTATCAGACAGTCTAGGAATGGCAATTTACAGTCTTGCTCTAATTCCACAGTGAATTTGATCGAGGGGGCTAAGTTGTTAAGTTGTGGCAGGAAAGCTTTTAGGTCCTCATTACCTGGCCAGAGACATAATACATCATCAACATATCTAAACCAGACTGCTGAGGGTGGTAAAATATTACTTAATAGTTTCTTTTCAAAGAATTCCATATATAGGTTGCTTAATACAGGTGAGAGTGGATTACCCATTGCCATACCAAATTTTTGAGCATAATATTCCCCATTGAATTCGAATTTGCAATCCTTAATACATAGTTTGATGAGTTCGATGAAGTCGTCTTTCGAGACGGGCAGTGAAATGTTATCCAGGGAATCTATGAGGAACTCTAGTAAATCATCAACTGGGACCTTTGTAAAGAGTGACGTTACATCAAAGCTGACCAGTTTAAAATCATGATTAATGTGTAAGTTATTGAGTTTATCAACCAGATCCATATTATTCTTGATATTGGAGTTAGAAATGTTGCCAACTAGGGGATTTAGTAAAGAAACTAACCATTTAGATAGTTTATAAGAGATTGACCCAACTGAGCTAATGATGGGTCTTGCTGGGTTATTGGGCTTGTGGGTCTTGATTACACCGTACATGTATGGCAGTGGAGGGGACGTTGAAGTAAGATGTTTAATGAGAGTAGCTTTGCCTCTCAATAGGGACTTCAGTTTTTTGTTGAACTGGGTGTTGGCAGTGTTGAGAGGATAATTTATGAGTTTAGAATATGTTGTAGTATCATATAAAAGGTCATTCATTTTAGAGATATAGTCATCTTTGTTTAAAATCACTACTGTGTTGGCTTTATCTGCTTTAGTGACATGTATATATATATATGTATATATATATATATATATACACTTCATTCTTAGTCCATATAACACGCAGAACATATACACAACGACCTCACCAGCCAGGATTCGAACCCTCGACCTATTGGGTGTGAACAGGGAACGTTACCGACCATGCCATAAGGACACTAAACGCAGTCTTAGACTATGTTATATTTCACAAAGCCTGTTCATCGAGCTGATGGCGCCGTGAACCTCCTATTGGGAACTGCCTGTGCCATTTATGTGGTGGCAGTAGTATTTTACCGAATCCAGCTGATATGAAACACGAGGTACCATATATACTTCATTTTTAGCCCATATAACACGCGGACTTTGAACATATAATCAACGACCTCACCAGCCAGGACTCGAACCCTCGACCTATTGCATGTGACCAGTGAACGTTACCGACCATGCCACAAGGACACTAAAAGCAGTCCTAGACTATGTTATATTTCACACAAAGCCTGTTCATCGAGCTGATGGCGCCGTGAACCTCCCATTGGGAACTGCCCGTGCCGCTTATGTGGTGCCACCATATATATATATATATATATATATATATATATTGATAAAATCACACGGGAAAGGGGAAACAACGTAGCACCTTAGCCTTCATCTTTATTCAAGACATCTTCAGAGGCAACTGGATTATATAATATTAATATAATAATAATATATATATATATATATATATATATATATATATATATATATATATATATATAAATGTAACCGGTCGGAATATACTGGACTTTAATTTCTCACTTGACTTGGGGTTTATTAAAGATTAATAGATGGTAATGGCAGTGGAAGCGCCCCTTTGAGAAAAATCCCGAACCAGCACAAGAACACTTAAATCTACTAAACAAAATGAATTGTCCGTGACCCGTGGAAGGATGGCGTCTGTGACTGGGATGAATGAGACACACTGTAAAATTTAGACACTTATATTCCCTCCAACACTACAAACACAAGTCAAATAATGGTACACCAATATGCGCACCTCTTAACTTGAACTTAAAACACTACTCTGGGGAATATAAGTTATACATGATATAGAAATTATTGGAAACTCAGGCAACAATAAATTTGAAGTATTAAGAAATGTTGCTTGCACACATGAAACAGGCCTTAAGGGCTTTCAACAAAATAATATCCAGCACTGAGAAAATGGTATTCAAAAATAAGAAATTAATAACTCTACAATGAATAGGCCTTAAGGGCACTCAACAAAATTATATCACCCCAACAGATGCACACTTCCTAACCTAACTTAACCACTACTCTGGGGAACAAAGGTTATACCTGAGATCAGAATTATGAAGAAAAATTAGATGCATTAAAAGAATCAAATCACAGTATCACTCTGGTTCCACTTAATGACACAAACATTCAAAAAACAATACTATCAAAATTATTTAAGAAATATTAAACCACACACGTCAAGATAATATCAGTAACTGAGAAATGGTATTAACTACACACAAATATAGTCACTATTATTGATTTGTTACTGGGTCCACCAATACTCGTGAACAATGCTCCACCCAACTCAACATACACCAGTAATAAGGGAGATAGAATGTTCCTCTAGGTATCTCCTAGACTCATGGTCTCAGTGTGCGACCCTGTATCACTCAGCTGGCCTCACTTTGCCCCCAGCACATCCATGAAATGGAAGGGAGTGAGCAAATCAGACCTTGTACAGTTGAGAGAAGCTTTAGCTTCCCGTTAGCAAGAGGGTTTCACTAAGCTGCTCGAGACATGTGATGTTGTGAGCCGAGGTAAAGGAGGCTGATGACCCCAACGATCGTCCCGTCGTCAGCTGGGCACCCAGACGGCTAGATTCCCTCAAGAGATCCTTTGATACCTCGCTAAACAGTGACAGTCCTACACTGATCGGTCCAATGGCGACAATCGCCACCCTCAATCATCAACGGCAGTCTCAAACGGCAGTCAATCTCTCGCATCAAACTCCGGTCAAGTGGGTTCTGAGAGAAACCCTGAAATGAACTCACTGTTAGCTCTTGTTAACTTTACCACTGCCCTATCTAACCCTGTCTGAGATCGAATGAGACTTACTTGTTATACTGCAATAGTGCAACACAGGTGACTAGGCCACGTGACTATTTCTGTGACGGACGCGCAGGGACGTCTTGTTTGTCTGAATGCTCCCCGTGACTGAGAGAGAGCCAGCCTCGTGTCCTCTCAAGGCGTCAGCTTAAGCCTACGTGACATATTTTCCGCCTAACTAATAACTCCTTGGGACACCCGTAACATTATTCAGACTAATAAACGATCTATGATAATTCCAAATTCAATAATAGTCCCTTAACTTCATTTTTATATATATATATATATATATATATATATATATATATATATATATATATATATATATATATATATACTATATATATATATATATATATATATATATATATATATATATATATATATATATATATATATATACTATATATACACTGTATATAACTTCAGCAATGGACTTGTTTCATAACGAAGAGAAGAATCAGGGAAAACACAAACATCTTGACTAAGTTGGGTTTCTTTAATCATTAACGTTTCGGAAAAATCATTTGCCATCATCAGAGCCTAGAAAACAAAAAGTTTTGAAAAAGTTTTAAAAATACAGGTGATATACAATAAAAACATAACATTATAAGAAAATTTACCTTTGATAAAATTTAAAGAAAGATCAATCTAATTTGAAACAGACGAAAATGACGAGAGATTTACATACAAAGCTAAAATCAGGAATGAAAAAAATGTGAAATAAAATATACAGGGGGTATTACCTTAATTTAGATGAGTCACAAGCCTCAATGCGAAAACACAACAATTCACAAGAAGCCATATCACAAATGGATGGCTTGACTTTACACTGGCGCAAGGCTTCCATAATGAGGAGGTCCATCTCACAGTTGCTTCTGCCGAGAACTGAGAAATCAGACGGCGAAAACGGGTGGTCATGTTGGTAGGCATGGTTACGGATAGCTGAATGTGGTGGTTGTATGATTAACTGGCCTGTTCGGACGGAACGGCCCAAGTGTTCGTGGATGCGAGACAGCCTTATACAGAAAACCAACTTTCACTGGTATGAGTTCAAAATTTTCATCTTTTATTCCTCTTAATTACAAACGTAATCTAGTACGTACTCTGTTGGTACAGAGCCTTTAATATATGTTCAAGCTGTTTCCACTTGGACATTGAACTAAAATACGTAAATGAACTACTCTTTAACAATGGTTTCCCTAAGAGATTTACAGACACTTATATTGGCAAAACCCTTAATAGGTTTTTTAGTCCCACACAGCCTCAAATCCACATCGTCCCTAAATATTCTATCTATTTCACCATCCCATACACAGGCCCACTCAGTTTCACCCTTAGAAACAAACTTAGAAGCTTTTCAATTAATTCTATCCACAAATTTCTCTGAGACTAATCTTCAAAACTCAGAGTTAATTAAAAAATCTTTAAAACTAAAGACACCATACCACACACCTGCAATTATCAGTTGTTTATCAATTTACGTGTGCTAGCTGTAGGGCAGCATATATATCGGTAAAACAAAAAGACATCCATGAACACTTGGGCAGTTCCGTCCGAACAGGCCAGTTAATCACACAACCACCACATTCAGCTATCCGTAACCATGCCCACCAACATGACCACCCGTTTTCGCCGTCTGATTTCTGTTCTCGGCAGGAGCAACTGTGAGATTGACCACCACATTATGGAAGCCTTGCACCAGTATAAAGTGATATGGCTTCTTGTGAATTATTGTGTTTTTCCCACTAAGGCTCGTCTAAATTAAGCTAATGTCCCCTGTATATTTTATTTCACACTTTTTTATTCCTGATTTTAGCTTTGTACGTAGGTCTCTCGTCATTTTTGTCAGTTTTAAATTGGATTGCTCTTTCTTTAAATATTATCGAAGGTTAAAGTTTCGTATAATGTTATGTTTTTAGTGTATACTAGCGGAATCGCCGCCGCCATGGTAGGACGCCACCCTCCGGGAGGCTCCACATTAGGGGGCAGTGAAATTTTGCTCAAAGCTGCACTCTTCAGGCATTGTTCCTTATACATATCTAAGACTCCATGCCAAATTTGAAGCTGATATGTCGAGGTTTAGTCTGCCGCATTTTCTACTGAAATTTTTAAATTTACCTACAGTACTAGCCAAACAGCCGCTGTGGCGGTGGAATGTTCTGTTCAGTGTTTATCAACTTTTTTTTCATAATTTGACGTCACTCTATTTTGATGGTAAGAAGACCGCCACTCGTGTGATGATAAAGAATGAGAAGACCGAGAAATGGAGTTCGAGGATGATGGTGAAAGATCATTATGTCATCATGGTTGAGCCTGGCAATGAATATCTCACACATGTGACTCCCAAGACTGGACACGGAAAGCAGATTGCCAAAACTATTCACGAGTTTCTGGTGGAGAAAAATCTAACCCAGCAGCCCATTGTGTGTGTTGGTTGTGATGGAACCAATGTAAATGTAGGATCAGAAAATGGAGTCATTCATCATCTTGAAATGTTACTTGGTCACCCGCTCCATTATTTCATATGTCAGCTTCACGGAAATGAGCTGCCTTTCCGCGCAGTTTTTTATCACTATGATGGTAAACCAAGTGGTCCTGAGCATTGGCGTGGTCCCATTGGAAAGCAGATCAAGGAGTCTTTCTCTGAGCTTCCAGTTATCGCCTTCCAGCCAGTCAGTTTCCCTGATTTCCCTGTGTTTAATGATGAAGTGGAGAAAGATCTGTCCTGGGATCAGAAATACCTGTATAGGATTTGTAAAGGAGTTATCACAGGTGTTGTTGAAGATGACTTGGCTGCTATTGAGCCAGGTCCTCCCTGTGTGTCAAGGTGGAACACCTTATGGAGTAGAATCCTCAGGCTGTATGTAGCAACATCAAGACCCAGCCATGAGTTGAAAAGAATTGTCATTACAATAATAAAGTTCAGTGCTCCAATGTGGTTTTACATCAAGATACACCCTTATGTAACACACGGCTCAAGGAACGTATTCCAGTCCCTGCTCCTGAATAGTGAGGAGGAGACGATAGTGAAGAAGGCTGTCCAGAGAAATGCATACTTCGCCTACACAGATCAACTTCATCTTGGTGTGTGTGCAGATGAGGACATGACTGTTAGAGAAAAAGCTGTCTCAATGATAAGAAAAATTAGAGAGGAGAATCAGCAAAAGGAAGAATGCACTGACAGATCTGAAGAGGAGAAGGAAGATTCTGATGCTGCTGTTGACGAGAATTTGTTAAACTATACTGATGAGGAGGGTAAAGATGGAGATGGGAATGAGGATGTGCCTCCTGTAGTCAACATGAGAAAGGTGGTGACTCCGAAACTAAAGTGGCAAGCAAAAAACTATAATTCCATGATTAACTGGAGGAATGAACTCAAGACTGAGCCTCCTTTTATTGCTTCTCTGTCAAATCTACAGGTTAATGACATTCTTGAGACACCATTAGTGGTGCCCAAGTGGCCAAACAGCACTCAGGCGGTCGAGAGAGGCATAAAAGTGATGACTGAAGCTTGCACTGAAGTGACGGGATACGAATCGAGAGATGGATATATTAGGCAAAGATTATTGTCTAGGAAAATGATGCCAAGGTTCCGCACAAAAAAGAATTTCAATATGAACTTGTAATGATTTTCTATACGGTGTACCTGTAAAATAACATGTGAATTAAATCGATGTCACCCATGTAAAATTTATCATTATCCTGGAAAACATTAAATGACACCTAATTTTTGGTATAGCCTACACTAAAAGTTGACAAAAAGTCGTTCGCGATGCGGCAGGGTAAGTATGCATGAAATGGCATGAAATTTTGCACAGGTGTTTGTTACAGCCATACAAACGATGCCTGAAAAGTGCAGCCTGCAACTCAAATAAAAGTGTTTTTTCCCTGCCCCCTACTCCACATTGTCTCACTGTAGTGCATTAAGGTAGACCACATTTTTGGTTTTGCCATTAGGAGCAAGTTTGTACAGATTTTTGCCAGTTCCCACTCTGGAGCATCCAACATAGAACTGTCCATGAGAGAAGCAAGGAAACACCAGGTTTTGGCAAACCCTCTTTAGGCACTGTCCCTGGCTTTTGTAGATGGTCATAGCAAAGCTCATTTTAACCGGGAACTGAAGTCGCTTGAACTCAAATGGCAGGTCAGTGGTGATGATAGGTATCCTTGGTATAAAAATGCCCTCTCCTTCAGCTTTTCCTGTCAGTATTGTAGCTTCCGGTACATGTGGCATCAGGCTCTTCACCATCAGTCTTGTGCCATTGCAGAGGATTGGTGGTTCAAGATTTCTTAAGAGCATTATAGGGGTTCCAATCTTGAGAGTGAGGTGGTGAGGAGGCACTCCACCTGGCTCCAAAGAATTAAGGAATTCTGCAGGGTACTGGACTGCTTGGTCCTGGTCGATTACTGTATCAAAAGATTTGATACAGTAGAGTCATGTTGATTTCAGCCACTGTTTCATTCTTTGGTGCCAGAATTGCGCGTTCACGCAGCCACTTGTGATCCTTATAGTGGCGGATAATGTGTGGGTAGACCATGTTAGTGAGCTCAGTTGAGGACTTTGCAACATTTCCACATCCTTAAGGAATGATTATTTGTCCTTCTGAATCAACAGGGGAAGTTCCATTCCCAATCTGAAGCAGAAGGTTTGCAAACCGTCCAGCATCCTGATCTCCTTGTAGATGTACTCTCATGTTTGTGGATAGGGTGGGTGTCTGAACACTTCTCCAAAGGTATGATGCCTTGAGGCACGCATTCAGTTCATCAGCTGGAGTGCTTCGAGGAATGACAGGTAGGGTCTGGCGAAAGTCTCCAGCAATGACCATTGTAATACCACCCATGAGCTGGTCATTTTCCCGTATGTCTTGCAAGGTCCTGTCCATTGCTTCAAACGCTAACTTGTGAGACATAGTGCATTCATCCCAGACTATGAGGCTGCATTTTTCTAAGAGTTTTGCCTTTGCCAATCCTTTTTTGATGTTGCACACTGGATTCTCATTGTGAGCGAGGTTGAGAGGCAATTTAAAAGTTGAGTGTGCAGTACGTCCTCCTTCTAGTAGTGTTGCAGCAATGCCTGAGGATGCCACAGCTGGAGCAATTTTCCCCTGATGACGTACTTTGGCCAACAGAAGGTTGATCAGGAATGTTTTTCCTGTCCTGCCAGGTGCATCGAGAAAGATCATACCGCCCTGCTCCGCTTGTATCTCTTAAAAGATCTGTTCATAAGCATTTGCTTGATCAGGCACCAGGTGAGGCTCATTTTCTTCAAGAAAATTCACCAGAACTTCAACTGAGTAGTCTGTGTCTCTGAGCAACTCCCTGTTTGCAACTACTGGTTCTTCTCGGTTTGGGAAAAGCAATCCAAAATCAGTCAGTTTTTTTTCCGCATAGCTCCACCACTTTGTCTTCCAGCATGATCAGAGCCCTGCTGAACATGTCATCCATGAACTCAATCTCTTGACCATGATGTTCTCTTCTTGTTTGATGAAGCAGATCCTCTGAAAGACTTTCTTGGTGGTTTTCCCAGAGCTGGCTTGGGTTGGAAAGTCCACATGTAGCAATCATGATGGCAAACAGGTTCCTCATTCTCATTGGCGATTGAGTGGCTGCTGCCTCTTCTAATGTGTCATTCCAGTGACCATCATCTTCCAGTAGGCCAAGGAGATTGCACGCTTCCTGATAGGTTCTGCAGACTTGTCCATTCACTGTCTTGAGTGCTGCATATGATGTTGGGCCACGGATGTGGTGCAAAAGTAGTCTCAAGCAATAGCATTCAAAGTTTTTGGGGTGATCCGTGTAGACACGTCCCAAAGCATTGTCTGACTTTATCCCTGGACATCCTTCAACATCGGATCCTTGAGCTCTTCTCTGGAACTTTATCATTGAATCCTGCCATATGTAGAACTTAGGTACGTCAACATACAGGAGTATTTGAGCAAACTCATCTTCCTGTGAAAGCTTGAAGAATGCAGTGAGGGTCGTATCAGCAGGATTTGCCATTTGATTTTGGAGGGACTCTTCTATGAAGTATACTTTTTGTCCATTTTCCAGGTGAACAGCCAGATGAACTACTGTTGGACATCGTTCGTGTATGGGAAAATTAAAAATTCACCATATGGCTTCATTGCTGCATATACAACGGCCCTGCTGAAACTGTGTCACCTCATCATGATTTCCATCCTTTTCCACTGTAAAGATCGCTTGGTCAGAGCCTTTGTTGACGTATTTGCAGACATACTTGATGGACTTGACAGAATTACAGAACTCCACATTGATGTGCGCATTGAATGCTTTACTCAAAAGAGGATTGTAGGGGACCACCCATTTGTTGGCTACTGTTATTTCACTGTCTGTTCCAGGTCGCAACACTACTGTAAAACCTCCATCGCCTGGCGCTCTTCTCCTGTACTGAGGATAGCCATCTTCTCCACTCTGAGTATCCTTTATCAGGTCTTTTGGGAAGTTTTTGGTGCAACTTCCATCTTTCATGCATAGAGAGTGTCTGTTGAATGGTCCACATGGCCCATGAATCATTTGCTTCTTGATAATCTCAAAGAGAACTGGAGCCTCTTCTGTATCAGGAAACTCTGCTCGTATGCAGTTGTCAATCATGTTCGGTCGAAGTTTCTATTTCAGCCAGATCAAGACATGGGCATGTGGTAGACCTCGTTTCTGCCACTCAATGGAATACATGTAGCACCGTGTAGGGCCAAAGATTGATGCTTTTGTAAGCAAGTCCATGAGTTTGATCACTTTCTGACGAAATACTCTAGCTATAATGTCATGCCGATCTTGTCCTTTCTGGCCTACCATTAGAGCTTCTGTTATGTCAGTCCATACAGGGTTGCATGTAAAAGTAATGAAGAGATCTAGTCGTCCATAGTTTCTGACGTAGGTCATGGCATCCTGAGTCTTTTCATGCATGTATCGCGGACCTCCAGTGAAGGAAGAGGGGAGAATCACCAGCTGTCCAACATTGCCCACATGTCCATCCCTTGCTACTGCATCTCTCAGATGAATGTAGTCATCAACCCTGAGCTTCTTTTGGTTGAGTCGTATGAAGGTGAGTCTTTCTGTTTCAATTTTGGCACTACATGTCCACTACAAACTGGCCCGGAAGAGGTTTCTTGATCTTAGTATCTGGTTCAGTCCCCAAAACTTCTTCCATCAATAGTTCATTAACGGTGTATGTAAGTTCCACCACAACGGTACAGCAAAGTATATTTTTTTAGCATTAAACTGTTATTATTTTATTTTCTAATCATCACTACATATAACATCATCCATCATCAATACATATAACAACATCCATCATCACTACATATAATACCATCCATCATCAATACATATAACATCATCCATCATCACTACATATAAAACCATCCATCATCACTACATATAACACCATCCATCATCACTACATATAACACCACCCATCATCACTACATATAACAACATCCATCATCACTACATATAACATCATCCATCATCACTACATATAACAACATCCATCATCACTACATATAACACCACCCATCATCACTACATATAACAACATCCATCATCACTACATATAACATCATCCATCATCACTACATATAACAACATCCATCATCACTACATATAACACCACCCATCATCACTACATAAAACATCATCCATCATCACTACATATTACACCATCCATCATCACTACAGATCGGTAAAGTAGTTTCCGAGATTTTTGTGCGGACACACATAAACACAAACACACAAACAAACATACAGACATACTTGCATATATATATATATATATATATATATATATATATATATATATATATATATATATATATATATATATATACATATTTCATTTTTAGTCCATATAACACGCGGACTCTGAACATATAATCAACAACCTCACCAGCCAGGACTGGAACACTGGTCCCACGCAATGGGTCAAGGGTTCGAATCCTGAGGTGTTGCTGTATGTAGAAGTCCGCGTGCTTTATTGGGCTAATGAAATATATATATATATATATGCAACCGGTCGGAATCACTGGACTTTATTTTCTCACTTGACTTGGGGTTTATTAAAGATTATTAAATGGTAATGGCAGTGGAAGCGCCCCTTAGTGAGAAATCCCGAACCAGCACAAGAGCACTTAAATTTACTAACAAAATGAATTGTCCGTGACCCGTGGAAGGATAGCGTCTGTGACTGGGATGAATGAGACACACTGTAAAATTTAGACACTTATATTCCCTCCAACACTACAACACAATCAAATAATGGTACACCAATATGCACACCTCTTAACCTGAACTTAAAACACTACTCTGGGGAATAAAAGTTATACATGATATTGAAATAATTAGAAACTCATACAATGCCTCATTAGACATCAATGATTTCAAAGTATTAAGAAGTGTTGCTTGCACACATGAAACAGGCCTTAAGGGTTTTCACAAAATAATATCCACCACTGAGAAAATGGTATAAAAAAATAACAACTTATTAACTCCACCCTGAGTAGGCCTTCAGGGCACTCCACAAAATTGTACTACCCCAACAGATGCACACCTCCTAACCTAACTTAAACACTACTCTGAGGAACAAAGGTTATACCTGAGATTGAAATTATAAAGAAATATTACATGCACTAAAGGAACTAAATCACAGTATCACTTACAACAGAGGAGGAACCTTATCTGAAAAACAGTTCCCTCATTCTCTAGCATCAATTAGTGACACAACATTAAAAAACCATACTGTCAAAATTATTTAAGAAATATTAACTACACACAGCCAGACAACATCAGTAACTGAAAAATAGTATTAACTACACACAAAAATATTATCACTATTGTTAAGAAGTAACCGAGTCCACCAATACCCGTGAACCATGCTTCCTAACCTAACACACACACAGATTCCACCTGCACTCCATAGTCGTTTAAGGCACAACCAACAGGCACCGGTAGTTTAAGGCCCAAATCAGCCTTTCTCCACCTTGGAAAGTGTACCTCTAAACTCCACTGACTCTTGGCCCCAGTGTGCGGCCCTGTATCACTCAGCTGGATTCACTTTACCCCCAGTACATCCATGAAGCGGAAGGGAGTGAGCCAATCAGACCTTGTACAGTTGAGAGAAGCTTTAGCTTCCCGTTAGCAAGAGGGTTTCACTAAGCTGCTTGAGACATGTGGTATTGTGAGCCGAGGTAGAGGAGAGCTGATGACCCCAACGATCGTCCCGTCGTCAGCTGGGCACCCAGACGGCTAGATTCACTCAAGAGATCCTTTGATACCCGGCTAAACAATGACAGGCCTACACTGATCGGTCCAATGGCGACTTTCGCCACCCTCAATCATCAACGGCAGTCTCAAACGGCAGTCAATCTCTCGCAGTCAATTTCTTGCAGTCAAACTAGCGGTCAAGTGGGTTCTGACGGAAACCCTGAAATGAACTCACTGTTAGCTCTTCTTAACTTTATCACTGCCCTATCTAACCCTGTCTGAGATCGAATGAGACTTACTTGTTATACTGCAATAGTGCAACACAGGTGACTAGGCCACGTGACTATTTCTGTGACGGACGCGCAGGGACGTCTTGCTGGACAGAATGCCTCCACGTGACTGACCTAGCCAGCGTCCCGTCTCTCCAAGGCGCTAGCTTAGGCCTACATGACATATTTTCCGCCTAACTAATAACTCCTTGGGACACCCGTAACATTATTCAGACTGATAAATGATCTATAATAATTCCAAATTCAATAATAGTCCCTTAACTTCATGAATCGCATCATTATTAATTCGGCAAATTATATTTAATATCATATAGGCCTAGTTCCACAACCTCTCACTATGTGCGGGGAGCGCTCTCTTCCCTCAGACGACCTTGAAAGCTCAGTATCGCCAATGGCGCGGCATTTGAAATTACTCTGAAATATCTGAATATTACATATATATATATATATATATATATATATATATATATATATATATATATATATATACATATATATATACATATATATATATAGCCTATATATACAGCATATATTTTTTTTTTTTTTTTTTTTTTTTTTTACGGGAATTAGCCCACCCGGGCACAGGTCAAACGACCCACAACGGAGCCTGGGGGGCGAAAAAAAAGAACGGAAAGAAATTGAAAATATAGAAAAAAAATAGGTTATACTGTATTAATCTACACCACGAAGATGTCGGAAAACCAGCTTTTTAAAGTGAGACAGATTGTAAGAGCATGGAAACACAGAAGAAGGCAAAGCATTCCACAGTTTGGCTGTGTGAGGAAAGAAGGAGGTACTATAACGGGTTATTCTCGTGTGACCGATATCCACAGAGAAATGGTGGGCACCGCGGGCAAGACTTGTGTTACGAACACACGGCCTTACCGGCGGTACACAAGGATGCCAAATCCCCTGAACATTGCCCGTTAAAATACCTGTAAAAGAGAGAGAGTGAAGCAACATTGCGGCGAAGAGAAAGGGGAGAGAGAGTGTCGACTAAAGGAGGAGAGTTAATAAGACGAAATGCCTTTGATTCCACCCTATCTAATAGTTGGACAGAAGAAGAGCCACCCCAGATATGAGAGCAGTACTCCAAGTTAGGACGAATGAATCCCTTATATACTTGGAGCAACTGTTCAGGAGTGAAGTAGCTGCGACATCTGTACAGCATTCCCAACTTTCGGGAGGCAGATTTAGTTATACTAAGGATGTGTGATTTCCAGGACACACTGGAGGAAATGGTGAGGCCTAACATATTTATTTCAGAATTTGGGGGGATGATAGCGTCCTGAAATGTAATTGGTGGGAGATCGTCTTCTTTACAAAGTGTAATTGGTAAATATTGAGTTTTGTTACTATTGAACTTAACCAAGTTTGTATCTCCCCATTCAGAGATGCTGCACAGATCCGCGTTGATAGAAGTAATGATATCAGTTCTAGAAACAGATCTAGTTTGAGAGTTAGGAGGAAGGGGAAAATGTGAGGAAGAGTGAAGAGTAGAATCATCGTCGTAAGAATGGATAGAATTAGTTGCAGTGTGAAATAAATCGTTGATAAAAAGAAGAAAGAGAGTTAGTGAAAGAACAGAACCCTGCGGGACACCGCTATTGGTAGAGAAAGAGCGAGAAATTGATCCCTCGACAACAACTGCCATGGATCGATTCTCAAGGAAGCTAGAGATGAGAGAACAAAGTGGAGGAAAGAAACCAAAAGAGGGAAGTTTAGATAGCAAAGACTTGTGCCATACCCTGTCAAATGCTTTGGAGATGTCGAGGGCCACGACAAAAGTTTCCCTATAATCCCTAAGAGAGGATGACCAAAGATGGGTGAAATAGGAGAGCAGATCACCAGTAGATCTCGCCTGGCGAAAGCCATACTGGTGATCCGACAAAAGAGAAAGGCGTTCAAGGTGACGGAGAAAATGGGAGTTCAAGATAGTTTCGAGAATCTTAGAGAGGGATGAAGTGAGGGCAATGGGGCGATGGTTAGAGGGATTAGAATGGTCACCCTTCTTCGGGATGGGCTGAACCAAGGCATGCTTCCAAGAAGAAGGAAAAGTTTTGGTTTTGAGGCAAAGGCGAAAGAGGCGAGCAAGCACAGGGGCCAGGGCTTCAGCACACTCCCTCAGAACACGAGGGGGTATTCCGTCCGGTCCATGCGCCTTACTCACATCCAACCTGGATAACACACCGGCAACCCTGCGAGTGGAGATTATAGGAAAGTGCATAGGTTCAGTAGGAGGTGCAGGGGTAGGAGGGGTAGAGTGGGAATCGTCTAAGGTGGAATTAGAGGAGAATAAGGTGCCAAAGAGGTTGGCATTCTCAGGGGGAGAGTTGGCTATAGAGTTATTGGGACGGAAGAGGGGAGGAAAAGAAGGCGTGCAGAAGTTGTTACAGATGTTTTTAGCTAAGGACCAGAAGGATTTACTAGAGGAAGAATTAGTCAGGACAGCAGTCTTTCTTTTAATAAAATTCCGCTTGGCCCTACGAAGAATAGCCTTACAACGATTCCTAGAAGTAATGAAAGAGGTGTGGGTAATAGGAGAAGGAGATAGTATCATAGCTCGATATGCCCTATCTCTCACCCTGCAAGCAAGAGAGCAGGAGCGATCAAACCATGATTATAATGTGACAGTTTTGGTAGAAGATGGGATAAATGCACTCATACCGCCCTGTATAACCCCAGCAATGCTGTCAGCACATACTGAGGCATCCCGAGTGGAAAAGCAACATTCATCCAAGGAAAGTCGGTGAAGAATTCTCGCAAGGATTGCCAGCTTGCCCTCCGATTGTGCCATAGTTGACGTTTAGAGGGGGTGGGGGAGATGGTCGTGCCCAGTTTGAGTTAATAGAAATAAGGTTGTGACTAGAAGACCTTAAGGGGGCAAAAATTGAGTATGAATGGTGTGAGGGGTTAGAGGTAAAACAGAGATCAAGAATGTTAGCAAGTTGATCGTGTCGATCAGGAACGCGTGTAGGGTGTTTGATTATTTGTTCCAAATCATTAAGTAGGAAAAAAGAGACTGCCTCAGCTCCACCTGGGTCATCCCTTGCAGAGCCAAGCCACTCTCTGTGATGTACATTGAAATCCCCTAGGTAGAGGATCTCGGTGTTGGGGTGTGTGGATAGCAACGACTCAGCAAGAAGTGAGATAGTCAAAGAGTTCGAAATAGTTGGTAGAGTTGGGAGAACAGCATAGGAAACAAAGAAAAATAGTCACAGTAGGTAGAGATATTTTGAGCCAGATGACATCATAAAGGGGAGATTCAAGATCCGTGAGTCGGGCTATAGGTGTAGTGTATTGCAGTAGGTGCATACACCTCCCTTAGAACGGAAGTAGGTATAAAGGTTGTAGTTAGAAACTTGAAAAGGTTTGGGTGAAGCTGCTTTGGTCAGTTGAAGTTCGGAGAGTAGTAAGAGATCGGGGGAAGAGGTTAATAGATGGTGTTCCACAGAAGAAAAATTGGACCTCAGTCCGCGAATGTTGGAAAAATGAAGTGTGAAAAAAGCCGATCCTCCAGCAACCGTAGTGGCGTCAGTTGAGGCCCCAGTAGCTTGATGATGATCAGGTCGGCCCTGGGGTCCACAACCTTCCCGACCAGTGGGACCCATCCGAGAAGGCCCCGCTTCAGTGTTAATATCAACTGACATAGGAGAATAAAATAGAATGAATAAAACAGATCAAGAATGAGTAAGGTTTTAGTTGTGGTGTTGTCATTAGTAAGAGAGACAGTTGAGACCCTGCAATTGTGTGTAAATGAGGCAGAAAGATAGATCAGCAACCTGGGACTTGGTCACAATTTTCGTGATGCCATATAGCAGCAGGGTCTACCATTAGACAACACATTATGCTTCCAATATCTTCCCAGGTGGTAGTACCTCCCTGTTTGGTAGCTGCCTACGACCTACTACCTATATATATATATATATATATATATATATATATATATATATATATATATATATATATATATATATATATATATATATATATATATATATATATATATATATATATATATATATATATGCTGATAACCACAGGAAAAGAAGAAAACACGATGGTCGTGTTTTCTTCTTCCCTTGTGGTTATCAGCATATACCTGGATCACGCGCACCTACAGTGCGCGTGATCTAGGTATATGCTGATAACCACCAGGAAAGAAGAAAACACGAAGTTCCCAAGCGCTTTCGTGTAATTCACATCTTCAGGGGAACTTCGTGTTTTCTTCTTTCCTTGTGGTTATCAGCATATATATATATATATATATATATATATATATATATATATATATATATATATATATATATATATATATATATATATCTATATATATATATATGGGTGGTTACAGGACAGCCGGTCATGTAAACTGCCTTTGTAGTTCATAGTGGCACCTTCCCGCGGTACAGGTTTCACACCTACAATAGTCGCAGATCTAGTCTCCGGTTGGTGACAATCTGCACTTGTATACACTCACATCACGTGGTACTGGTAGCTTAGGTCTCACAGCTCACAGTGTGGGATAGGGTTCTTGTTTCTCATCTGATGGAGGTGGGAGCCCTCGTTTCTCACCTGGTGGAGTTGAGAGCCCTCGTTTCTCACCTGGTGGAGTTGAGAGCCCTCGTTTCTCACCTGGTGGAGTTGAGAGCCTTCGTTTCTCACCTGGTGGAGTTGAGAGCCCTCGTTTCTCACCTGATGGAGTTGAGAGCCCTCGTTTCTCACCTGATGGAGTTGAGAGCCCTCGTTTCTCACCTGATGGAGTTGAGAGCCCTCGTTTCTCACTTGGTATACTGTAGAAAGTCCTTATATCTGATGTTAGTGGTCAGGTCTGGATGGGTTGTCACCACTATCCTCGGAGCATCGACTTGTCACTGTCTAATACTTATTTCTATTCCTTTTTAGTTGAAATTATCACTTTTGTACATCAGTTGCGGCTTATCATCAATCTTTGCACTGTATTGTTAGTGGGAGGATGTTGATAAACCCTGGTGGGAAGGAGGGGATGAGGGACGACAGACTGGCCAGGCAGAGACCATGGCCGCCTTCGCAGAGTAGCAAATAGTACAACCTCACCTCATGAAGGCTGAATACGAAGTAGTAGTAGCAGCAGTAGTAGTTTCATTATCCTTACATTTATCAATATTATTTTTATTTTGTCACTGTCAAATTTAATCAGTTACTTATTATTATCGATCCTAACTAATCACTTACCACTGTACCCTGTGTGGTGGTCTGCAGGAGGATGTGGGTGAGGGTGAGGGAGGAGGGCTGCAGATCACAGGAGAGGGGCTACTGTCTGGGGCGCCCCGAAGCAGTGACGCCGAGGACGACCCCTTACAGCACCAGGACCCGACCCAGGAAGCTGACAGGACCCCAGGCACCATCACCCCTGCTTCCTTCAGGAGACCACCCAAAGTCTCCAATCCTCCGTCTGTCAGGTAAGCTGTAATAATAATAATAATAATACTAATAATAATAATAATGATAATAATAATAATAATAATAATAATAATAATAATAATAATAATAATAATAATAAACGGTTTATTGAAAAAGTTTGCAGCCCGAAGGCTGAAAATATACATTGGACATAAATGACTTATTACATACATTGGTGGTTTAACAAAAGCCTTCATTAGAGAAAGGTGAAGGAATATACAGTGAACATACAGATTAATGTTTACACACGTAGATCATGTGAGCTGAGGTGCTGAACAGCATGCACGCAGTGTAGTAACTCCCTCACAGATGGCGTTATGAGGGGCTTGACGTGGTGATGTAATTCCCTCAAAGATGGTGTTACTAGGGGCCTGATGATGTAGTAATTCCCTCACAGATGGTGTTATGAGGGGCATCACATGGCGTAGTAATTCCCTCACAGTCTTGAAAGAATGTAGGGAACAGATTAGCGGACCCCTCGTAAATTTTTTTACAAAATCATTAGGCACCGGAGTTGTGCCAGACTTGTGAAAACAGGCAAATGTAATAGCCATATTCAAAAAGGGAGACAGAGCATCAGCGTCCAATTACCGGCCGATCAGTTTGACGTCAGTAGTGGGGAAATTTCTTGAATCAATTATAGCAGATAGCATCCGATCGCCTCTAGAGAAAAGCAAATTAATCTACGACTCTCAACATGAGTTTCTAAAGGGTTAATCTTGTCTAGCAAATCTGCTGACGTTTTTTAGGAAAGTCTTCGAGGTAGTAGATAATGACGAAAATTAAGGCTCATGGTATCGAGGGGAAAGTTTTAAATTGGATAAAATCATGGCTCACCGATAGAACGCAGAGGGTCAGCGCAGATGGTGTTAAATCTGAGTGGGGCCGTGTAACCAGTGGGGTTCCCCAGGGGTCAGTACTAGGCCCACTCTTGTTCATAATCTACATAAACGATCTAGATACTGGGATCAGCAGCGACATAAGCAAGTTTGCGGAGGACACCAAAATAGGGCGGCAGATTAATTCAGGGCAGGATGCAAATGCATTACAGGAGGATCTAAATAAACTGCAGGGGTGGTCTGAAAAATGGCAAATGAAATTCAACACTAGCAAGTGCAGCGTACTTAATATTGGAAGAACAAATACTGATAATGTATACAGCCTTAACAACATCAACCTAGAGAAGTCGACTTGTGAAAGAGACATAAGGGTACTTAAAAGCCCGGACCTATGGCCTAGAAAACAGTGCGTTAATGTTCGAAATAAGGCAAACAGAGTATTGGGTTTTGTATCTAGAAGCTGTAAGTAATAAGAGTGAAGAGGTCTTATTGCAACGATATCTTGCCCTACTTTTGGTGAAGAAGCACACCAAGGATACGACAACAACGACAACAACAGCTAAGTGTACCAACCCGTTCAGTCCCTTGATAGACGAATTGGACGTTAGTACAGTCAGGGGCAGGGATGACAAGGAAGGTATAAAAACTTTAATTGTTGGTGACTCACAGGTAAGGTACATGGACAGGGCCTTTTGTGGTAGAAACAAAAATAGGATGAGGGTGTGTTTGCCAGGCGCTGGGGTGGGGGATATAATTGACAGGATGGACAATATCTTGTCTGGTAATGGGAACAAACCCATTATCTGCCTCAGTGCAGGAGGCAATGATATTGGCCGGTGTAGGAGCGAGGAGCTTCTTGATAAGTTCAAGGCAGCCATAGATCGTATTAGGACTAAGGGAGGGATCCCTATCATATGCGGTGTCCTGCCTAGAAGGAGAGTTGGCAGTGAATGGTTGTCAAGGGCAGTTGGTGTTAACGACCGTCTTGACAGATATTGCAAGTCAATATCAGTCCCATTCATTGACAACTGGGACAACTTCTATGGCAGAAGGGACCTTTATGCTAGGGATGGGGTGCACCTGTCTAGGGATGGAGTAGCAACCCTGGCTGGGGCTCTAGAGGGGGCAGTTCAAAAGATATCGAAGTCTTTAAACTGCTAAGAGAACATAGGGGCACGGGGGTGGAGGAGACTGCAGTGGGAGCGGGTAAACAAGGCGAAAGATTACAGGGAAATAGTGTTAGGAATGATGACATAACTAAATTAGACAGGGAGTTTAAAACTAAACGCGGTAAGGGGAGGACTCAGAACACGACTAACTTAAATGTATATTACGCGAACAGTAGAAGTATGAGAAACAAAATGGATGATATTAGGGCCTTGGTATGTACCGAAGAAATCGATATAATTGCATTCACTGAAACATGGATCAACCTAGACACACGTGAATTACCAGTCGAATACCAAATTGCGGGTTACAAACTGTTCCATACGGATAGGCAGACCAGGAAAGGAGGCGGAGTAGCAATCTATGTTAGGGATAACCTGAAGTGTGAAATAAATAAGGAAATAAAAACTGAGAGGAATACAGAAACAATTTGGATAGAATTAAGCGACGGTCGGGAAAAATTAATCACAGGAGTAATATATAGACCCCCCAATCTTGACAGAGTCAATGAGCGACTTAACTGGGATGAAATGCGCAGGGCTTCCATACACAACAAAGTCTGTATAGTAGGCGACTTTAACCTTGGCCAAATAGATTGGACCGACCTTACGGGAAACTCAGAATCAGAGGATTTTCTCGAGACGATCCAGGACTGTTTCCTAAGTCAACATATAACCGAACCCACACGGGGTAATAATATATTGGATTTAGTTTTGTCAAACAGAGAAAACCTCATTAGCAATGTCGAGGTAGGGAACGAACTTGCAAACAGCGATCACAAAGAAATTCGATTCCAGTTAGATTTTCAGGGCAGACGTAAGGAAAATTCCACTAAAGTACCAGATTTCAGAAGGGCAAACTTTGACAGTTTAAAGAGGCAGCTGAGAGAGGGGGTGTCGCGCTTGGCCGTGAACCTGACAGATGACACCGACCTGATAACGAGATCTGAGATTGCCGAGTTCCACGACAATTTAAATAGTGAGTTACTTAATGCACAAAGGCAGAACATACCATACAAAAAACTCAGATCAAACAACAATGACCCTAAATGGATAAATAATTATTTAAAGAACATCATTGGCCAAAGGAAGGCTATAGGTAGAAGGATAAATCGTGGCGAAATTCACCTCCGGGACTATTATAGGGTATTGGCGAGTAGGGTTAAAACCGAGATAAGGAAAGCAAAGAGGAATAATGAGGTAAGGATAGCAAGGGAGGCAAAGACAAACCCCAAAGGATTCCACCAAATGTACCAAACTAAAACACGAGAAAAGATTGGACCAATACGGTCAGACTCCGGCGAGCTCACTGATAACGACGGAGAAATGAGCAATAATTTGAATAAATATTTTTCAACAGTTTTCACCAGCGAAAATTTAATCATGATACCCGAGGCACCGACTCTATTCAGAGATAGTGAAGAAAACAAATTAAGTGAGATAGTAGTGACTAGTAACGATGTTAGTAAGCAAATAGACAAACTAAAGCCTAATAAGTCACCTGGTCCCGATGAGGTATTTGCCAGAGTATTAAAGGAATGTAAGGAAGAGCTTAGTATGCCCTTAGCAAAGTTGTTTAACATGTCCTTAAAAACAGGTGTAGTACCAGAATCCTGGAGGATAGCGAATGTAATACCGATCTTCAAGAAGGGGGATAGATCACTATCCTCTAACTACCGCCCAATCAGTATAACATCAATAGTAGGCAAATTACTGGAAGCAATCATTTCAAACTCTATTCGAAATCACCTGGAGAAGCACAGATTGATCAATGATTCCCAGCATGGCTTCACAAGCGGACGTTCTTGCCTAACTAATCTATTAACATTCTTTTCATCAGTTTTCGAATCAGTGGACGAGGGGCACAATTATGATGTGGTATATCTCGACTTTAGCAAAGCCTTCGACAGAGTACCCCACGAAAGACTAATTAGAAAGGTAGAAGCTCATGGCATCAAAGGTGACATCCTTAAATGGATTAGGGCGTGGTTACAGGACAGGAAACAGCGAGTGAGCATTAACGGCACTAAGTCCCATTGGAGCAACGTCACAAGTGGAGTTCCCCAAGGCTCAGTACTTGGACCATTATTGTTTATTACATACATAAACGACATAGATATCGGCATAGACAGCAACATAAGTAAATTTGCTGATGATACTAAAATAGGACGTGTTATCAAATCTGACGAGGACTCGGCAAAACTACAGGAGGATCTAAACAAATTTTTCGAATGGTCTGAAAAATGGCAGATGAAATTCAACATTGACAAATGTAAAGTACTCAGTATAGGAAATGTAAACAGGGAAACCAGATACCAGATGAACAACGATGCCATAGAGAAATCCGACTGCGAGAGAGATTTAGGAGTAATGATAAGTAGGAACCTTAAGCCAAGTAAACAATGTGTTTTTGCTCGAAACAAGGCTAATAAAGTACTTGGGTTCATACAAAAGAGTGTTAGTTACAAGACTAGCGAGGTCATCCTAAAACTGTATC
This sequence comes from Homarus gammarus, assembly GCA_958450375.1. Classification (NCBI taxonomy): domain Eukaryota; kingdom Metazoa; phylum Arthropoda; class Malacostraca; order Decapoda; family Nephropidae; genus Homarus; species Homarus gammarus. The sequence continues at coordinate 2,048,494 of CAUDMG010003627.1, read as the reverse complement.
TTGCTCTTGTGAGACCACACCTGGATTACGCAGTCCAGTTCTGGTCACCGTATTACAGAATGGATATAGAATCCTTGGAAAGAATTCAGAGGAGAATGACAAGACTAATCCCGGGCATCAGGAACCTTGAGTATAGAGACAGGTTAAAGCATCTTAATTTGCACTCCCTTGAGAGACGTAGAGCGAGGGGCGACCTGATAGAGGTGTATAAATGGAAGGCAGGGCTAAACAAAGGGGACATTACAAAGGTACTCAAATTATCCAACCAGGAGCGAACTCGTAACAATGGTTTTAAATTGGACAAATTTAGATTTAGGCGTGAAATAGGTAAACACTGGTTTGGAAACAGAGTAGTGGATGAATGGAACAAGTTACCAAATATCATCATTAACTCGAATACGCTGAATTGCTTCAAACATAGGTTGGATGCTCATATGAGCAATAGGGGTTGGGTGTAAACGGGACTGCCCAGTATGGGCCAATAGGCCCGCTGCAGTTTCCTCCATTCTTATGTTCTTATGTTCTTAATCAGGCCGCACCTCGATTATGCGGTTCAGTTCTGGTGCCCTTATTATAGAATGGATATCAATTCACTAGAGTCGGTGCAGCGAAGAATGTCAAAAATGATTCCGGGACTTAGAAACCTTCCATATCAGGATAGGTTAGAGAAAATTTACTTGCATTCCCTAGAAAGACGAAGAGTGCGGGGCGATATGATAGAAGTATTTAAGTGGGTGAAAGGAATCAATAAAGGGGATATAGATAAAGTTCTTATAATATCCGAGCAGGATAGGACTCGAAGCAACATATTTAAGTTGGATAAGTTTAGGTTTAGGAGGGAGATAGGAAGAAACTGGTTCACATATAGGGTGGTGGACGAGTGGAACAAGCTTAGCAACTTTGTAGTAAGTGCGGGAACTCTGGAAAGTTTCAAAAGGAGGCTAGATAGATTCATGGATGATAGAGAGTGGTAGTAACTCTCGACAGGAGCTGCCATGCACAGGCCAACCGGCCTATTGCAGACTCCTTATTTTCTTTTGCTCTTATGTTCTTATCACTTGGTGTAGTAATTCCCTCACAGACGGTGTTTTGAGGAACTTCACATGATGCTATAGCAACTCATTCACTACGTGGTGTCGTAGCATCATGGGGACACCACTTGGTGTGTTGTCATAAGACTTCACTCACTCAAGTGGGTAAAGTGTGGTCCCAGGCCTCTCTATCGTGGAGTCTCAGGGGAATTATCACTGGGTACCTGGGACCTCACTGTGTGAAGGTGTGTGTGTGTGTGTATTACGCCTTAATTAATTGAGATCCTGCGGTCAAAAAATTAAAATTTTTGCATTCAATCTTGCCATAATCTCAAATTATAATTTATCAGTGTTTTTTTTTTACTAATACATGTTATACAGTAAGCTTACAGTATAATCTATACAAAAAAAGTTACAGTGTTCAGTTTTATCTATCCGCTGTAAACGGTAATCTTGGGGTGACCTTAGGGATGACGTATGTAAAGAATCTTAAGTTTTGTCGGTGTGCGGGACGTCCTGATTTCATTAGACGACAATTTTGTAATTCCATCAAATTCTTCGCGAGGAAGAAGTTGAATCATGAAAGGTTCCATATAACAAGAGCTTTTGCCTCATTATTTATCTGTAAGTGCCACAAAGATCATTAACTTTATAGCTTGTATGTTTGTTTGTACTGCAGGAGTTCTCGCAAGTCGTCAGTGGGTGGATCACACAGTTCTATCGCTTCGACTCCCAACCCCGAGAAGATCCTGAAGGACGCGGCACATCTTCCTCCTGACACCGTGGAGGACGCTCTGCTGCCTCGCCGACCAGAGGAGGAGCTGGTGGAACTGACGGGGTCTCGCGCTCTCGCCATCCGTCTTGTGGACCATCCGGCGCCCACCAACTGTACCAAATATGTAGTCATACGACCAAATACTGCTCCCTCGCCCGCCCCATCCACAAAGCCGCCTCTACTCCCAAAACGCCCCAAAACTGCCAAGATAATTAGGAAAGTTCCAGAGATCGAATTCGCTCTTAAATGGGACCTCAAAGAAAATATCATGGAGGAGGAGGAAGAAGACGAGGCCATTGAGGTGGTCTCGCTGAAGAAGACCAAATCACGTGACCCTCCGACCCCACGGTCCGTCAGCTCTGTGGATTCTGGAGTTCACATCCCCAAGACGGCGTGGAATGACGGGCCAGACACTGGCGAACTCGCATCAAAGTTAGAACGCCTCGAAATGAACCAAGAATCAGCGTCCTCATCACGGCAACGACCCCCAGAACCAGAGTCAGGTTATGGCACTCCCAAGTCTCGAGATTCTCGAGCCAGCCTGCCGTCTGTGGGCTCCAGGGCTAGCTCAGGGAAGTCAAGCGTCAAGATGCCCGTCAAGACCGGGAGTGCACCGTCAGATAGCAAGAATGGCAGTCGTAGGATATCCATGGACTCTCAGAGGCTGGCTCAAGAGAGTCCTAAATCAACGCCCAAGTCTAGGATAGCATCCTCAGGTGTAGAAAAACGTTCGCCCAAGTCATCTAAGGAATCCAGCAGAAGCATAGAGACTCAGGGGTCCCGGAGGAAAGTTAAACCTCCAAGCCCTCGAGTCGAAGACAAGGGGAGATCAGAAACTCAGTTTCGAGATCCTTTGGCTATTATGGAGACAATGGATTCTGTGTTCCACACCGTTCCCCTGCGAGATACCGGAAGAGGAAACCACACTTACAGAAGCACGACGGCGGAGAAGCGGCAGGTTGTGGCAGCGACACAGACAGAGGAGCCAGTTGCAGAAGCGTTCGTCAGGTCTTCTGACGACGATAGCAACGGCGGTCAGCCAACTGAGGCTAAGGTAAGATGATACGACGATTATCTTATACTAAACTAAGCGAATTCTCCTGCCGTCATAATTTGGTTTGCGACTAGGCCATCTCTACATATAAGGCACTCACTGTGCTGTGAGCATGGGCGGGCAACAATATGTTGGGTGTACAGTACTCAATTGACACATGTAAGTTCTACCTCACTGATGATATATTATTTTTACTTCGTTATCATGCAATTTGCACTCTATGGTTGTAACTCTGCATGTATGCATCTTTAATTACCCGTCTTTAGTGACCCCAAAGATTTTGCCGTGGCTACTGTATTTCCCGTAACTTCTGTATGTCTTCCCGTGACCCTGTATGTCTTCCCGTGACCCTGTATATGTTCCTATAACCTCTGCAATATTTCTATAATTCCAGTAATATTCCTATTTCCCTCCCCTCTGATCTTCGTAGTTTCAGGCATTTTTTTAATTAACTGCATTTGTCTTGCATCCCCCCCCCCCCCAGGTGCGTCACAATCATCCGGGTCACCTAAGATCACGAAACTGTCTGGCGTGTGAGGTGCGGGCCATGGAGGAGCCGCCCAAGAAGTTCCAGGGTCCCTCAGACTACAAGCCTGCCTTTAAAGCTGGCAAGGTGCATCAGGGGTCTAATGTCAAGAAGCCCAAGTGAGTTACTCAAATTTTGTTTTTGATACAGGTGCATCAGATGTCAGAGTTATTAAGTAACGTTTATTAGGTCTTAAAACTTAACGTGATTTAACTGGCAGGTTTGGCACATTCAGCAACGTATAATTACCCACTTTATCAATTACCCATGGACACTTTCCTCTCCTACAGGTACATGCGGCAGAGCGAGCGGTACAACGCTAGGCTGCGGGCGCGCCACGAACCCCCAAGGTACTGGCCTATCAACACGCTCAGCTCTCCGTTCTGCAACCGTGCGGGGTATGGCCAGGACCAGTACCCGGACCACATGAGGCTCCGCACCACCTACGGCATGGCTCACGCCCCCACCCCCAAGCCCGTTCACACCTCCCTCATCAAGAAACTCTACCTCTGAGGCATGTGACACTCTCAAGCTCTGCCTGTGAGGCGTATGGCACTCCCAAGTTCTGCCTGCTAGGTGTGAGGCACTCCCAAGTTCTACCTGTGAGGTGTGAGGCACTCCCGAGTTCTGCCTGTAAGGTATGAGGCACTCCCAAGTTCTACCTGTAAGGTGTGAGGCACTCCCAAGTTCTGCCTGTTAGGTGTGAGGCACTCCCAAGTTCTACACTCCCAAGTTCTGCCTGTTAGGTGTGAGACACTCCCAAGTTCTGCTTGTGAGGTGTGAGGCATTCCCACGTTCTGCCTGTAAGGTGTGAGGCACTCCCAAGTTCTGCCTGTTAGGTGTGAAGCACTCCCAAGTTCTGCTTGTGAGGTGTGAGGCACTCCCAAGTTCTGCCTGTAAGGTGTGAGGCACTCCCAAGTTCTGCCTGTAAGGTGTGAGGCACTCCCAAGTTCTGCCTGTAAGGTGTGAGGCACTCCCAAGTTCTGCTTGTGAGGTGTGAGGCACTCCCAAGTTTTGCCTGTAAGGTGTGAGGCACTCAAGTTCTGCCTGTAAGGTGTGAGGCACTCCCAAGTTCTGCCTGTAAGGTGTGAGGCACTCACAAGTTCTGCCTGTAAGATGTTTTCAAGCTCTTCCCGTGAGACGGTCGGTGGTAACACAGTTATATCTCTCAGAATTTCTTATTGTTGGTGAACTACTGTGGTGTAATAACTAACGTTTTTATGCGCTTAAAACCCCTGGTATTTGAAGAGTAATAATAAAAACGCTCGGTGGTCCCTTTGGGCGTGTGTGATTCTGAAGTGATTTGTGTGGGTGTGCGTGTAGTGACTCGGCCAGGTGTGGTGATGTGAGACAGCGAGTACCGGGCCACACAGTTTGCTTCACACAATACCCGACCATCTGGAGAGGTACTGTTGCGTAGTATACTGAAACAGGGACATACTGTATTTTAATACGATTTCCATAGACTGTAAGAGGAAGAACATGTAGAACTTCAGAAGTTACACAATACTTCATAAACTTGTGCTCACTAGTGTGTACAGTATATGTTTTGGGCGAAGACGGAATATATAAAAATTAAAAAAAAAAACTAAATAATTGCATCATTAGAAACAAATTGCCCAAATTAACTGATAATGCTTATTAATTGGCTTTCAAACTGCAGTTTTTATATACACAAATAATATTAGGCGAGGGAGAGAGGACTCAAAACATGCCAATAAAGTGTTCATTATTTGCCAGTGTCGGCAGCATTATATTTAGTATTATTGTGGGATGGAACCAGGCGGGTCTCACATCAATGTGCTGTCGAAGCTTCAGGTCTTGTCTGCCTTTTACATATTCCCTTAAACAGACGGTCAGCCTTTGTATACTTATATACCAATAGATTATTTAATGTACCTATGACCAGTACGCCTCTATTTGTAAAATCAATTCGTATTTAATTCAAATCCAGCCTATTTATCTTTATCTCACTTAGCATAACCGTAGGTGATAAAAGTACAACTGACGTAACCTTCACTCAGATATCGAAATAATCATATATATTAACTCTGATACTTCTCGTAACGTGAGTGAGATACGAAACAAACCACTGTACTCAACTCTCCAAACGTCTTCAGTTTCAGGGGACTTTTTCTTGGCAGACAAGATCCACAAAATATCATCCAACGGAAGCCTCTTCCCCAACCCCAATGTCCCCACTGCCTACTGATCACCTGAAGATCCTGAAGTGTTACATCTCCAGCAGCTACGGCTGAGGTAGAGTTATCTGAGCCCCGTGGGGAGGTCTGATAAACACAGTCACTGAAAGGGAGCGACCTGTTGAACAGTTGAAAGTGCTAGAATGTTTACATCTATTCGGCGTCGAGGGTCAGCCAGAACACCACCAGAGAGGCTGGACGCTAGAGGTTACCATGTTGTCAACAGTCTACTCTCATCATCGACCTCGGCCGACTATTTCTAATGCCCTCAGCCGCTCCTAGCAGTACTCTTAGGAAGCTTAGAAGCTTCCTCGGCTAGTTCCAAGCAATAACCTCAGCCAGCTGTCAGAAATGTGTGACGGGGGCTCCCTTGAACTGAAGGCTTTCCGTTCAGTTTATGGTATATCTAAACTGACCCAGGATGGCATCTGGTTCCTCACAACCCTGCTCGACCTTGAGGTTCTATAATGAGTCGAGGAAGATGGTTCGCTGGCGTCTCTTCACTAGTTCATCCAACACGTTGTGCACATTAAAGCGCAGGAGATTCCCTTTAGTAAATCCTAGAATCTGATTGGCTGATGAAGATTACGATACACACCAACCAGACGCCAGGGAATAATTGCCCTAATTTTTTATTGAATCTCAATGGCTTCGTTGGATTCGCGAACTCAAGTGCAAACTATAAAAATGAACTAATTAGTACAACAATTATTTCTTAACAGCTAGAGAAGCATAGTGTGTACCGTATATTGAGGCAGTTTTATATCCTAACTCAAACTTCACTGTATAAAGTTAGTTGAATTGATGATGGTTGTATGAATGACGATTTTAAATTTTCTAAAACTAGAATAAATCTTCGTTTGATGTTTTTATGATTCCTTCGTGTGACGGTGTGTTGTCTCCCTCAACCTGTATACTGATGGTCCATTCTAAAGACTTTTTGGGTCACGTTAAGGAGATATCTCAGCTTATTTCACTTGAGTTAAGGTGTGTAATCATCTGATGAAATAATCTGGGGTTGTCTAATCTTCACATAATCCGACTTTTCTTCATTAGTACTTGACTATCTCTAAGATCTTGACGGGAAAATGCTCATTCAGAAAAGACAAAAAATCCGGGTGTTTGTACTTCAGCACATCAGATTCTACTCTTTTGACCAGGGTGATAGACACGATCTTGTTCCTTTTTTTAAGATACCAACGTCTTCCTTTAGTGGCTCGAATACAAGTCGACACCAGCCTCTAAGTATGCAGGGTGTAAGTGAAGGAGGGTAAGAAAAAAAAATCTGGCTCACAAGTGCGAAGGAGCATAGACACGATCTTGTTCCTTTTTTTAAGAAACCACGTCTTCCTTTAGTGGCTCGCATACAAGACGATACCGTCCTCTAAGTATGCAGGGTGTAAGTGAAGGGGGTAAGAAAAAAATAGCTGTTTCACAAGTGTGAAGGAAGATTTCTACCAAATGGTCAAATAGCTGACCACAACATTCTTCTTAGGTCAATAGAATAAGGTCTGTTCATGCATCAAGGAAAACGGAAACTCTCCAGACTCGTGACGTCACTTGTACCCACCTCTAACCGAGATCACATATTATACCAGACTAAGTAATTGTCATTTCTCTTTAATTTCCGCGAACAATTTTCATAATGGCTATTTAAATAGGTGTAAAATTACCAATATCAATATAGAGTAAATTTTGTATCATTTACTCACCACCAATACCGCTACCGCAAGAAACCGTTTAATTAATTAAAGTCACCGAGATCAGCTATTATTTTTTTTTCAATAAATTGTAACCTACTGTTTTCAGCTCTTTTTGTGCTAAATCCATATCCTAACTATTTTTTCTAGCTAAGCATATGATTAGAGGAACACTGAACTAATTTATCAATAAATAAATCCCGAATAAATGCTGAATTCCATCCTATACTTAATATCCTGAGCGGCAGCTGCCAAACGTACGACGCAGATTCCTCTGACACGTTCGTGCTTATACGTTTGGTATTGCTTAGATTATATTATATTAATACAGTTTAGTGAGTGCTACCAGTGCATGGAGGTCGAATATAAAACGACTAATTTATACAAACCTATAATAACACTGGTGTTTATTTATTTCCCTTAATTATTCACTTCCAACAACTCTATTGATTAATTGCATTATTATTCATCAAAGCTTACTTATACCATTTATACTATACTAACAAATTCTGGGGTCATTAATTCTAAGGGGATAACTTAACTCTATTCTTAATTCTAAGGTCGCTGCCACCAGACCCCCTCTGGACAGTATGTAGCTCGTTAGGTAGCGGGCAGAGTAAGCTAGGCATTGGGTTGGGTTTTTCATTGACCAAATCGATAGTGGGGAGAAGGGTGAAACATCAAGCATATCTTAACTAATTTATTCCTTGTAAAACATATTGCATCCCGTCAAAATACAAGAAGAGTTGGCCTTCCTCAGAAGAACAACTATGATTTTAGTTACACTGCCCATCAATATACGTCTTACATTAATTGCGTATCACTAACATACTCATTCCTCATAACAATCACTGACCTCCTTACCTCGGTCATTCCTTCTCACTATAATACCAAACCCATCAGTATAACATCACCTGTCACATTACAAAAAGAGTTGGTCTTCATCAGGAGAACAACTATTATTTTCATTACACTTCTCTTGATGAGCAGATGGGATACTTCCCAGGTAATCATACCAGTATTGGTTCCACGCCTGGTATTAGGAAGTCGCTCCACGTAGCGACCGCGAAACTTCTCAAGTATACAGTGATTTTCTCCTATCCTGGGTGGTGATATGTAGGGTATCCATAGATTCACAGTGAAGGTGCATGACCACTGTGAGCAGACGCGCCTCACATGGGGTGGCCTTCACAGTGTGGTCATGGCTGACGCCCAGAAGGCGCTCAGAACGCGTCCTGTTTGGTGAGAAGTCGAGGCATCACTAAGAATAATGCCTGAAGGGCTTTCACACTAGTAACCTATGACTTCACTTTATAACATCAGGCAAGGTTTTAAGATGTAAAAATTGCAAGACAAGTCTTTTTAGGGCTGAATAAAGCACGATGAAGGGCACTGACCTGTGTTGGTGAGAAGTCGAGGCATCACTAAGGGCGGAACCTCACGTCTCTCACTGACTAGGCCTACAGTTTCCAATCTTTAATTTTCACTTTGATTTCTTATGGTTCTCACATGAACACTTTCCTATTTATTGTGACCTTATGCCTTATAAATACATATCTTAGTCCTAAATTACATAATAAAGTACGGCTCTGGTTTGACAGTTCCTGGAGAAATTCATTGGGTTATACTATAACCCAATGAATTTTAAAATCAAATTTTAAAATCAAATTAACAGTATATACTAGCAGAAAGGCATAATATAATGCGAAACAACAAAGCCCAATCATTAATTAAGCAACGGGGAACTAAGTAACCAATCACCGATGACGTTTACATTCATTCATAATTTTTACTACGTAGTACAGTATAGTAAACAAACGGCCTTGAGTTGCCAGCTGTCTCCAGCAGTGTTCGAAGAATCTTGAATGTGACTGTACATCCAGTCGTTGTGTAAGTGGAAATTGGGCCTAAGTGCCACAGTGCAAAATAAGTTTACCCTGTAGTTGAGTTCCTATAATTGTTCATTAAATCTAACGTCATTTTAATAACCCTTTTGTGCTTTTAATAAACCATTTTATTTGTATGTTGGGGTTATTATTCGCCTACAGTTGTTCACCGTTATTCCTTCCTATTGCTTGATACCATAATTACATATACCCATGTGCCCTCACCCTTTAGCCACGCTACCACAGGTCAGAGGTTGAAGTAATTTGAAGAAATATTAAAGTAATAATGTAAGATAAGAGTTCACGCTCTTATACTACAATCAACAGAATTAGGAGGTGATTCCCAGATAGAGTGGGAGGTGCGCCTGTCACTCGGTTTTGAGGGTTGCTGGTTTCCACCACAGAGGGTAGACGTGTAGTACTCGAGTTGGCCGGCAGGGGGGGGAACTCTTCAGGTGATAGCCACAGTGGCTGGTTCCCCCTTAGTGGGGAAGGGATTCTCGAGGGGCTTGGGGGGGTTGGTACAATGGGCGGGTGTCCACTTGCCCTATCCCTCACGACAAGGGTAGGCGTAATTAGTCAACAATATTTCAGCACCGAGGGGTATGTCATCACATACGCTGTACTTACAAGTGTGGGTTAATGCAAACCAGTATGGTGTTCCAAGAGACAACAGTACTGCATAAATTGTCCCAGCACAAATTCTTGGACAGGCTTGTGAGTCGGTGTTCACCAGTGCGAGCAAAACGCTGATCTTCACAGCATCACTCGGGAGGGCGATCTACCTCATGGCGGGGTGGGCAGCACTGGCACCAGTCGAAGGCAGTCCACTCAGCAGAACCAGGAGTTTTTAATTTTTTTTTTTTTAGGTTGCTTCCAAGGGGGCTAGTTTATTGGTTACCCCCTTACATCCTGTGCAAGGTAAAGCGCAGAAGCGTTTACAGTGCCCATCTGGGAAGCATGCGTAACTCACGCTTGCCTTTATGGCTCATGTATTAAGGGCGTAAAAGCCTGAAGGGTCATGGGTTTTGTCAGCAAGTTACATAAAGTGCCTCTCTCCCTCCGAGTGCACTCATCCGCCGTGGACTTCCCTGAGTGTTGATGTTGTCGTCTACACCTTCCCTGATCGTAAATCCACCCAACTGTGGTATATGCTCAAACTTAACTGCCTTGAGCAGATTAATGATGTCGCCTCCTCTCTTACGACCACCCACCCTCCTACTGTCCTGGGTGATGTCCAGTGTAACTCTAATGGGGGGGGGGGGGTGTTCGTGAATTACATCAATAATCATAATATCACTGTATACGACACAGACAAAGTGACACATCTGAGGGGGCAGACTCGATTATGTGATTGGGTATAAACTAGTAGACAGTAATGTCAAGGCTAAGGTCATCTCAGACCACCTAGTCAGTGATCATTATGCAATACTTACTGAATACATTGTTCCTGACTTCAAGTGTGAACCCCATCCTAAGCTCAGAATAAACATCTCAGATTGAATCGGCTGGATTGTCCAATTAACCAGACCGTTTACATATATTTATTATTTGGGTTTAAGTAACGAAACCCAACTGTAGTTCCTTGTTTTATTATAAAATGATTGTATCTATAATTCCTGAGTGTAGATCGACCGTAAGTTCCACTATATATGAGTGAATGAGAAAGGGACGGCGTTTATGTCATATAAACGTTGATCATGTCCGAATGATATAAGTTGCTGTGAGTGACTAAGGAGTAAGGACGTCCCAGTGTGGGATTACATGGAATGCTGACTATGGGCTTCTTCCCTCTTGGGAGAGTTGTCCTTCACGTGTACCGTTCATGTCTTACTCATAGGTAATGGAAGTTACAGGTGGTGAATCTGAATATAAGTCAGATATAATGAACCCATTTATATAATATGTTCTGTTGATGAGACAGGGGCCATTACATCGCTCGGTCACCTACTAGCCGAGCTCCGTGAGGCCTAAATAACTCACAGAGTACAGTACATCCTAGACAACCCTAACCATGTTATAAACAGATATGTAGACTCTAAGCTAGGTGTAGGGGTATTAGCTACAACAGGGGACCTATGCTTTAGTGTCTTACTGGTTAGTATGTTATGAACAATGTTGAATTTGGCTGACACTGCCTTGTAATAACAGAACAGGAACATAACTGCCAGAATAAACAAAATAGAGGGAATTGTAAGGCTTGGTATTGCAAATTCCCGTGATAGATAATATAGCAAGTTATTTTTGAAATCAGCAAAATGTGTCTCGTTCAAGAAAGCTAAATCTTTTAATTTCTCTGAAACTATTTGAATATCCTTAATAGTGAAATTCATTATAGGCAGTTGAAATAAAGCAGACTTGAGTTTAAGATTTAAAGCAAAATGCTGATGAGTAGGCAAGGTCCGTAATGTACCACAAGTTATTTCACAGTAATCAGGAGCCTTGTAGTGCCAACTAGCTGCTTAACACCATCATGGCATTTTAATATAACAGTAGTGAGATTTGGAAATAACAAATGCTGAACATTGTGCAGATGAGCATGAAATACAGTTTTAACACTAACTGGCCTATAGCTGCATTGCGCAAGTGCTGTGCGTACATTTCTTTGTATGACCGCCAATTCACATATTCCCTCTCCAGCAGGAATAAATGCAAACATGTAGGCTGGACATACTTGTTGGTGTAGATAAGACGACTTACACCGTGACAGTACCTCAGAATCCTCTATTGATAACAAAGAATAATCTTCATCTACTAAGAAAAGTTCTTTAGGCCTATCCAGGGTATACAGTGTGTCGTTTACAAACCAGGGGAAGGGTTCTAAATGCCATGCATTAAACTCATGTTGCCCTCGCATAGGAATGTGGATCAGAATTGCATTGTGTTTGAGGGTTGACTCCAACAGTGGGTAGTAATATTGAACCTCATTGTCATTAAAAATAGGAGTTAAATGATACTGCAACTCGGCTATCTTTAAAGCTTCAAGAAGCGTCTGCACAGGCACAAGCTTCGCGTCCACACGTCCTATCCCGGCATCTACAATGCTGTCCATTAGTTCATTTTTAGAGGTTATAATTTCATGAACCGAAATTTCCGCAGCATGTAAATATTCTGTGAAATAAAGGAGCCATTCAAACGTCGGGATTGCTTTCTGTAACTTAGTAACAATCCTCGAAACTTGGTTAGACTCCACTATGATTGCATTAACCTTTGATTCTAGAGCAATAATCGCGTGAAAGGTTTGAGGAATAACACGATTCTGTTGAGATACGGCCTGAACGACAACGTTCATTTGGTCCCCCAATTTAACTACATCATCGGCTGTTGCCGTGCCAAACAAGGCGCTTTGGATGAGACCCACAAAATTAAAGCGACCCCTTTTTCGTCGTGCCTGAGAATGCACTTCTTTAGCAAGATCTGCTTGAGATGCGGTAAATTCTTCCCAACGTCGACGAGAAGCTCGCAAAGGTTCTGGAGACGAAAGTGTAGAAGGTCTATAGTTTGTGAAACTATTGTCGAATTATTAGAAGCTCTCTGAGACTATGAAGGATGTCCAATGCTGAATGTAGTTGGCCGTCGACGCTTTCCATCTGACGCGGAAGTTGGAGTAGTGGATGGAGTTCATACTTGATGTTCACCACGTCCTCAACTATGAGAACGCGTCCGAGAGGTGCCACTAGTGCACCCGGTTTGAGGACTGATGTGGACATGTCTGTCAACATAACGGTGCCACAATAGAGTAGAAGCAACACACTGATGATCCAAGCCATTCTGTAAGGAATTACAAACGATTTAACGTCTACTTGCAGAACGAAGTTTCATACAATAGTCATTTGGGACACTCTGCTTCTGTACAATCTGTAAGGAGGTGTCAATCACATCATCAACTGGAGGTAATACATTTATCTGGGTCTTCTTCAGACGATCCGCGTGCACGACATCTGCAATCTGTGCATTAGGCTTCCAAATTTTAAATTTGTTGCCTGATTCTTTTGAGAGAATGCGGAATGGACCAGAAAATTTTGCCGAAAGTTTGGAGTTCCTTTTAGGTTCTCTTAACATAACAACGTCCCCAACGTTTAATGCGACAGGTTTAGCATGTTTATGTTGCTTGATGATCATTTCGGCGCGTGACGCCGCTAGATGTGATCGTACTTGGGCATGAATATCTGTAAAGACATGAATTTGTTTTGCCGCAAAATCATCCGTATTATATACCGGGTATGACGCATCTGTAAGGATGTCGTAAGGTAGACGTTTATCTGTACCATAGACAATGTAGTAGGGTGTTTTGCCTGTAGAGCATTGAAAACCACTGACAATTGGAAGCAGTATATCTAGGATTTTACGATTGGTTCTCTCAACAAGGCCATTAGCCTATGGATGATAAGCTGTCACAAAAGATTGTTGAATACCATATTGTACATATATATACTGATGCATAAGCTTATTGCTGACATTCCGGTTCAGCCAAACGAGGCTGTAATATGCTATGCTGATGATATCTGCATTATGACACAGACCAAGCTCAGGCTCCAAGCCTTGCTGGATGTATTTGCTCAGAGGTCTGTGGAATGTGATCTCATAATATTTGTTGATAAGACGAGGATCCTCAATCCTCGTCCTGCTCACCCTCTGCCTCTTGAGTTTAACATTAACAGCATGCCCTTGGAACTATGTAGCTCCTATAAATATCTTGGAGTTTGTGTGAATGATGCAAACTTTGTCGGCAACCTTCGTGCCAAACAAATGAATTGCATTAAACCCCTCAAAACCCTTGTTGGCAAGGGCTATGGAATTAAAATCACCTATGTTCGTACTTTCAATCTTCACTTCATTCGTTCAGTAGTTGACTATCATGCTCTCCATCTTGTGACTATTCCGCCTCAACAACTCAACAGCCTTGAGGTAATGCAAAATGAAGCCATGCCCATCATTCTAGGATGCCCAAAATCAACCAGAATTATAAACATGAGGAAAAAATTCGGGCTGCCCTCCCTATCTGAGAGGATAGCTCTACTTAATACCATGTTTTGTGTCAAAGTTTTGAGGAACAATGGTCCCCAAACTACAGCTCAAACTGAGTTGATGTTCTATCGAAGTTATCCCGACTATCTCGTTAACCTTCCACAAAAGACTCTCTTTGGGGCGTGGCTTCATAAAAGTGTTGCAGATCTCTTGAAATTGAATGTTCCAATCACCCCAGACGAACCCATTAATGCCATTCCTCCTTGGCTGGATACATCAGTTCCTATTAATTACACTCCTGTTGGTAGTAAGCAAATGTTAAACACCGATGTGATGAGATGTGTCACACTAGAAGCTATTAACAGACACATAGAGAGTATTAAATCAAGTGAATGTTATGCTTTTACTGATGATTCTGTGCAGACAAACACAGGTAAAACAGGCTGTGCAATTGGAATATATAAAGAAAAAGAGATGATAGTGTCAAACAAGCAAAGGCTGAACAACTGGGCCAGCACAACACAAACTGAACTAACTGGAATCTACTTAGCCACAGACTACCTTAAAGAAAATGGAGGTGGGGTGATATTCTGTGACTCTCAAAGTGCTTTGAAATCAATGAACAGCCCGTCAGGTTCTATGTCTAAAGTTGTATGTAATATTAAAAGAAATGTGATAACTGCCAATGAGAACAACTCTCGTATCGAATTTGTGTGGATTCCGTCCCATGTTGGAATTAGATATCATGACCGTGCTGATAGACTGGCCAATGAGGCATGTAAGAAAGAAAATGTTGACCGTGACCTTGGCCTGTCCAATGCTGTACTTAAAAACATTCAAGTCAAAATCATCAACTCTGATCCAGAAGAACTGAGAAATGTAGAGAGACCTGGCAGTTGTAGCATTAGTAAATATGACAAATTTTGTGACGAGAGGTACCGGTATGGCCAGCATAAGGACACAACCAGACAATGTGATGTAGTCATGGCCAGAATTAGGCTAGGATACAGACACATCTGGCAAGTTAGTAACGCTGTACCCATACCGGAACACTCAGCATGTAAACTTTGTGATAAGCCTTTAAAGCATACACTTGAACACTATATTATTGAATGTGACACTGTCCAAGACCTCAGGCCACGTGGCTTATTGTATCATGAACTTGTTAATTACTACATTGAATCGGGGTGCTTGGGGACATTCTTGCTGTTTATCCCAAATTTGCTGCTGGCCACACTGATTAGTCTTCAATTAGAGTATGACGTCTTATGTATATGAGCCACTGTCTTGCATTGCAGCAAACAGTGACATCACCCAGATGACTCGGACCTATATATACTGCTAATAAATATGTTGCATTTCTTAGTGTACGAACCTCTGTCCTGCATGGCAGTGAACAGTGACATCACCCACATGAATCTGACCTATATATATTGTCAATGAATATGGTGTATTACTTTGTGTACGAGCCTTTGTCCTGCATAGCAATGAACAGTGACATTACCCACATGAATCTGATCTATGTATATATATGTAGGTATGTGTATATGTATATATATATATATATATATAGATATATATATATATATATATATATATATATATATATATATATATATATAGATATATAGATATATATTTCATGTAGATCCACAATGAAAACGTGGATAAGATAAATCTTGATAAAATCACACGGGAAAAGGGAAAGAACGGAGCACCTTAGCTTTTGTCTTTATTCAAGACATCTTCAGAGGCAACTGGATTACATAGACAGAGAGAGGCTTAAATATACAGGGTGACCTTATTAAACATGAGGTCAGGTCATAATGATGTCATCCACTAATCCCCACACCTACACAGTTGCCTCTGAAGTTGTGTTCTGACCTGACTAGAGGAAAGGTCACGACTGCTTAGCTCTGCTCCCGGGGATAATTATCAGATATGGCTAGTGATACTGGTGAAAGGGGTTATGCCCTTCTGTGGGCCGAGTTACATAATACCAAGGAAAAAAACCTGAAATTAGAGTTAGAAAACTTGAAAAGGAAGAGAAATGCAAGGATGAAGGAAGAAACGGGACAAGGAAAGCCGGTGAATGACGATAACTCTGGGGAATGGAAGGTTGTGAGGAGAGGGACGACTAAACTGGTGGTGAAGAAACACAACAAGGATACGGCAACAACAGCTAAGTGTACCAACTCGCTTGGTCCCTTGATAGACGAATTGGACGTTAGTACAGTCAGGGACAGGGCTGACAAGGAAAGTATAAAAACTTAATTGTTGGTGACTCACAGGTAACGTACTTGGACAGAGCCTTTTGCGGTAAAAATAAAAATAAGATGAGGGTGTGTTTGCCAGGGGCTGGGGTGGGGGATATAGTTGACAGGATGATCACTATCTTGTCTGGTAATGGGAACAAACCCATTATCTGCCTCATTGCAGGAGGCAATGATATTGGCCGGTGTAGGAGTGAGGAGCTTCTTGATAAGTTCAAGACAGCTATAGATCATATTAGGACTAAGGGAGGGATCCCTATCATATGTGGTGTCCTGCCTGGAAGGAGAGTTAGCAATGAATGGTTGTACGGGCAGTTGGTGTCAACGGCCGTCTTGACGGAAATTACAAGTCAAAATCAGTCCCATTCATTGACAACTGGGACAACTTCTACGGCAGAAGGGACCTTTATGCTAGGGATGGGGTACACCTGTCTCGGGAGGGGGTGGCAACCCTGGCTGGGTCTCTAGAGGGAGCAGTTCAAAAGATATCGAAGTCTTTAAACTGCTAGGGGAGCATATAGGCACAGGGGTGGAGGAGACTGCAGTGGGAGCGGGTAAACAAAGTGAAAGATTACAGGGAAATAGTGTTAGGAATGATGACATAACTAAATTCGACAGGGAGTTTAAACCTAAACGCGGTAAAGGGAGGACTCGGAACACGACTAACTTAAATGTCTACTACGCGAACAGTAGAAGTATGAGAAACAAATGGATGATATTAGGGCCTTGGTATGTACCGAAAAAATTGATATAATAGCATTCACTGAAACGTGGATCAACCTAGACTCACGTGAGTTACCTGTCGAGTACCAAATTGCGGATTACAAATTGTTCCATACCGATAGGCCGTCCAGGAAAGGAGGAGGAGTAGCCATCTACGTCAGGGATTACCTGAAATGCGAAATAAAAAAGGAAATAAAAACTGAGCGGAATACAGAAACAATTTGGATAGAATTAGTCGACAGTAGGGAAAAATTAATCATAGGAGTAATATATAGACCTCCCAATCTTGAGAGAGTTAATGAGGGACTTATCTGGGATGAAATGCGCAGGGCTTCCATACACAACAAAGTCTGTATAGTAGGCGATTTTAACCTTGGCCAAATAGATTGGACTGACCTTGCGGGTAACTCAGTATCAGAGGATTTCCTCGAAACGATCCAGGACTGTTTCCTAAGTCAAAATATAACCGAACCCACCCGGGGTAATAATATCCTCTATTTAGTTCTGTCGAACAGAGAAAACATTATTAGCAATGTCGAGGTAGGGAACGAACTTGCAAACAGCGATCACAAAGAAATTAGATTCCAGTTAGATTTTCAGGTCAAAAGTAAAGGGAATTCCATTAAAGTCCCAGATTTCAGAAGGATAAACTTTGATAGTTTAAAGAGGCAGTTGAGAAAGGGGGTGTCATGCTTGGATGTGAACTTGACAGATGACACACACCTGATAACGAGATCGGAGATTGCCGAGTTCCACGACAATTTAAATAATGAGTTACTGAATGCACAAAGGCAGAACATACCATACAAAAAACTCAGATCAGACAACAATGACACAAAATGGAAAATTATTATTTAAAGAACATTATTGGCCAAAAGGCTATAGGTAGAAGGATAAATCGTGGCAAAATTTACCTCCTGGATTATTATAAGGTATTGGCCGGTAGGGCTAAGACCGAGATAAGAAAAGCCAAGAGGAACTATGAACTGAAGATAGCAGGGAGGCGAAAACAAACCCTAAAGGATTCTACCAAATGTATCAAACTAAAACACGAGATAAGATTGGACCAATGCGTTCAGATATCGGCGAGCTAACTGATAACGACGGAGAAATGAGCAATAACCTGAATAAATATTTTTCAACAGTTTTCACCACGGAAAATTTAAACATGATACCCGAGGCACCGATTCTATTCAGAGATAGTGAAAAAAACAAATTAAGCGAGATAGTAGTGACTAGTAACGATGTTAAAAAGCAAATAGACAAACTGAAGCCTAATAAGTCACCTGGTCCCGATGAGAGATTTGCCAGAGTATTAAAGGAATGTAAGGATGAGCTTAGTATGCCCTTAGCAAAGTTGTTTAACATGTCATTAAAAACAGGTGTAGTACCAGAATCCTGGAGGATAGCCAATGTAATACGGATATTCAAGAAGGGGGATAGATCACTATCCTCTAACTACCGCCCAATCAGTCTAACATCAATAGTAGGTAAATTACTAGAATCAATTATTACAAACTCCATTCAAAACCACCTGGAGAAGCACAAGTTGATCAATGATTCCCAACATGGCTTCACAAGCGGGCGTTCATGTCTAACTAATCTATTAACATTCTTTTCATCAGTTTTCGAATCGGTGGACGAGGGGCACAATTATGATGTGGTATATCTCGACTTTAGCAAAGCCTTCGACAGAGTCCCCCACGAAAGACTAATTAGAAAGGTAGAAGCGCATGGCATCAAAGGTAATATCCTTAAATGGATTAGGGCGTGGTTGCGGGACAGGAAACAGTGAGTGAGCATAAACGGCACTAAATGGCATTGGAGCAACGTCACTAGTGGAGTTCCCTAAGGCTCAGTACTAGGACCATTATTATTTATTTTATACATAAACGACATAGATATCGGCATAGACAGCAACATAAGTCAATTTGCTGATGACACTTGTTAGGAGTTGGGGAATTAGAATATAGTTAAAAGTCTACCCAGATCCCAACAGGCAACAACAATAAAAAAACAAAGACAATATGACTATAAAAGGGTAGACAAAGGAGGCGAGTTTGTGTTGTGTATAATAAAGTACCATAAATTCCTTAACAAAATATTCAGCTTTCTATAATTTACACTTAACCATACTTAACCTAAACATTAACAGTTTATACATATTTATACAACATACAATAATTTGAAGCAAAGTGGACGCAGGGAGGCAATATAAGATAACAAATACTTAAGTGTGGAGCTGAGATGGCTGACGAGTAAGGCTAAGTATTGTAGAAGACGGTAGGTAGTCACTGTGCCGTAGGTTTCCAGGATAGGTGATCCTGTGGTCACTTCCCAGAGTGAACTGCTCTCTCATCGAACTAGAGCTGATGAGGAAGGCTTTGAGGAGGTGACGCAACAACCAGGATATGGAGAAGGGAAACCCAGGAGTGGTAACTAAGAGTAGTCATACTCGGGTTTCGTCCCTAGATGGCGTTGCTCGTGGTGATGGGTAGGTAGATCAGGACAACAGATGGCGTGGTTCGTAGTGCTGGGTAGGTAGATCATGACAATTGATGGCGTGGTTCGTAACACACTAAAATAGGACGTGTAATTAAATCTGACGAGGACTCTGCAAAACTACAGGAAGATCTAAACAAATTTTTCGAATGGTGGGAAAAATGGCAGATGAAATTCAATGTGGACAAATGTAAAGTACTCAGTATTGAATATGTAAACAGGGAAACCAGTTACCAGATGAACAATGATGCCATTGTGGAATCCAACTGCAAGAGAGATTTAGGAGTAATGATAAGTAGGAATCTTAAGCCAAGTAAACAATGTGTTTTTGCTCATAACAAGGCTAATAAAGTACTTGGGTTCATACAAAGGAGTGTTAGTTACAAGACTAGCGAGGTCATCTTAAAATTATATCTAGGGCTTGTAAGACCTAACCTGGATTACGCAGTTCAGTTCTGGTCACCGTATTACAGAATGGATATAGAATCATTGGAAAGAATCCAGAGGAGAATGACAAGACTAAGCCCGGGCATTAGGAACCTTGAATACAGAGACAGGTTAAAGCATCTGAATTTGCACTCCCTTGAGAGACGTAGAGTGAGGGCGACATGATAGAGGTGTATAAATGGAAGTCAGGGTTAAACAAAGGGGATATTAGAAGGGTACTCAAACTATCCAACCAGGAGCGAACTCGTAACAATGGTTTTTAATTCGACAAATTTAGATTTCGGCGTGAAATAGGTAAACACTGGTTTGGAAACAGAGTAGTGGATGAATGGAACAAGTTACCAAATATCATCATTAACTCGAATACGCTGGATAGCTTCAAACATAGGTTGGATGCTTATATGAGCAATAGGGGTTGGGTATAAACGGGACTGCCCAGTATGGGTCAATAGGCCTGCTGCAGTTTCCTCCATTCTAATGTTCTTATGTTCTTAACACACACATAGAGGAGCTTACGAGAAGGGGGCGACGTGACTTGTCAGGTCAGGTAAAAAATAAGGGACCCACTAAATAACTATCCTACATCTAGATCCAAGGTGAATTAATAAGTTTTGATGTAAATTCACTTTTCACTAGAGTACCTGTGAAAGACCTACTTTCATTTCTTAAAGATAAATTACAACTGTTAGATTTAACTATTGAACATGATACTTTTCTCAAAGTTATGCGTAACTGACAATGTGTTTAGGGCAAATGGGAAGTTTTACAAGCAAATATTTGGCATGAGCATGGGTAATTGTCTTTCTGCTCCTCTAGCCTGTATTTATATGGAGTTTTTTGAGTCTAGATTACTACCTAATATAGTGGACTTTATTCCTCCATGGTATAGATATGTAGATGATGTTCTTTGTCTTTGGCCTAGAAACAGTGACCCATTGGAATTTTTAGACAAGCTTAATGATATTGTCCCAAGTATCACATTCAAAATTGAAAGAGAAATAAATGGATCCCTTCCATTCCTTGATATGCTTATCACGAGAAATGGCCAAAACTACAAATTTAAGGTATACAGAAAGCCCACACAGGTAGATAGTTTCATACACTTTTTATCGAATCACCTGGAGTCTACCAAAATGTCAGTTTTTTCAGCTATGTTCTTAAGATGTCTGCGTATCTGTGACGCTGAATTTATTGATGATGAATTGAAACACATTCGTTCCATTGCACAAAACCTTGGGTACCCTTCTGTGTTTATTGCTCGTTGTTTTAAAAGGGCTAAAAAATCCTTTCATTCATCTCAAACCAGGCAAATTCCTATACTTAAGAATATGTTGACTCTGCCCTATCGTAATGAATTTGTCCCGTTAGTTCGGTCCCTCAAACTACCAAATATTAATGCTGTTTTCAAGTATGACTCAACCATTACCAATATGTTAATACAAAATAGCCCAAGTTTGAATGTAAATGGCAGTATTTATTGTATTCCATGTAGCAAATGTAATGGTAATTATGTAGGAGAGACAGGAAAAACACTGCAGCTCAGAATCAGTCAGAACAGCATCTGAAAGTAGTGCCCTGTTCGTTCATGTTAGGAATAATAATCATCCCATTGCTTGGGAAAAAAGCTTAGAAGTATTCAAATCATTTTGTGTCACAGAAAGACTCCTGGTTGAAGCTAGTTTGATTAAGGAATTAAAATCAATAAACCTTAGTGATGGTCAGTTCAAAACTGATAATATGTTACCTAAATATATTTGTCAGTGGCCCAAGGTTAAAAATGCTTTGAAAACCTTTGATCTAGATGTAGGATAGTTATTTAGTGGGTCCTTATTTTGATTGATTGATTGATTGAAACATTTTATTTAACCAGAAAAATACAGATACAGAGTGGATTATAATAACAATATTAACATGGCTGAGCCAGATGAGAACCTGAGCTCTCTTTGAGGCACCTGATTTGAGGGTTACTGGCCTCTTCGCCATTGGGCTATTTCGGCCTAAAGGCACCTGATACATTAATCTCAAGGAAGTATTATGTAACATTTAGTATCATCTGGAGTAGGACAATTGCATGGTAGTAATAAGTATATCTCATAATGTTACCACGGTTATCACTTCAATATTTATTTATTTCATATATTATTATTTTTATTTTTTATTTTTTTTATTTCATTTTATTTTTTTATTTATTTATTTATACATACATATACACACACATACATACACATACACATATACATATAAATTACAGTGGAATTGAAAAATATAAGTATAACGGGGAGCAGTACAACATGGGTTGTACAGTAATAAGGTTGAACAAGAGGACAGAGCTTTCAGGATTATGTCTAGTTGGCTTTTATGTTTATTGCAATGGTGATTATTTATTTACATGATAATGTCCGATAAAACGGTTTTGATGGTACAATAAGCAGTAGGATGACACATAAACAAACATTATGTTTGGCTGTGTATGTATATTATGTATGCTGCATGTATATTATGCATGTATATTATGTATGTGCTCCATTTGTATACATTATTTATTCAGCCTAGCTAGCAGCGTGTGGCAATGTATTTACCATGTCCCACACGCTTAATTAATGTGCCTGGCGACATATGGAAGCTGCTAATGTATCACTTGCCACATGTCGCCTAAAAGGCTAGTTGACCCCCCAGACAGAGTAAGGAGCGCCACCTCCCTTGTGTATCTGTTTATCCAGTAAATAGAACCTACGAAAATTCTACAGGTGTTTGTGTTCGCTCCTGTAGATAGAACTTGATTCCCAGAACATAAACATGGCGCAGTGTGTCATTTAACTGGATAATTATACAAGTGAAGTGTAAAGTTTGTGGGAAGACTGGCTTATGGACCCTTGCTGTGTCAACTACCGCTAATGGCCGTCTCTTCAAAGAATTTATAGCAACTTTGAGCAGTGTCAGTAATTTCCTGTTAAGTGTATAGTGCATTGTGTGTTTAGTGCCATAACTGTGAGACCTCGTTCTAAAGGATTCCCAAGGTGGAAGGCTTGTTCAGGGCATGTGTGAGGAGTAGAGTTCAGTGCACCCTCCTCTGACAGTATCCAGAGGGTAACTGACGACTGACTGTGAGTTGCCGCCTCTACCTCCCAGCGAGACTGCCCGAGACGCGCACACACACATACACGTACGAACACACTGAGTGCGGCCATTCCTTTATATATATTTTATATATATAATCTACTTATCTGTGCATTTAATTAATTTTTTGTCTCAGATCTTGTTGATACGACGGGCTGACCGGTCAACACTGATTTAAGACAGTACACAGATTAAGTTATTATGTCTCGTGACTTACGCAGTCGTGGAGCCAACGCCTGGATGAGTCATTTGGATGACAATTCTGCAGAGATGGATGACCAGGCTGAACAGGATGTTCCAGCTCCCACCACATTGCGCAGCCGCCCACCTCGATCTTCAGCTTTGTCTTCAGAGATAATTGCATTAATGAAGTTTATGAGGGATGAAAGGAGCGAGGACGAAGCTAACAGACTTGTGGAGAATAAAGAAAGAAGGTAAGCAGAGGCAGACAGAGACCACCAACGGAGATTGGAAGACAGTGCACGGTTTGAAGCCTTGATATCTCGCTTCACTGTTAACCAAGCCCCTGGCTCTAACACTGCCTCGGTACTGACTGGTTCAGATACCTCATCAACGCTTTCTTCACGCCCCCCAGCCCCACCTAAAGCAGCAGCTCAAACACCGCCCATCTTGAAGCCTGATGTGAATTTCCAGACTTTTCGTGAATGGCGGCGACGGTGGACTGATTATGCTACAATGGTGGATCTCTAGAGTTTGTCACAGCCTAAACAACTTATTCAGCTGCGTATGTGCCTGTCCTTGGAAACTCAGCGTGTCTTGGAACATACGTTGCAGGTACCTCCGACCTCGTCGTTGTCTGTAGAGGAGGTACTGGATATTCTACAACGGCACATCAAAGGGCAGCGGAATGAAGCTCTACGCAGGAGGGAATTGTTTAGCTACAGACAGATGGAGGGCGAGACTTTTGATGCCTTTTATGTACGACTCAAGAGAGCCTCAGAAGAGGTAGATATATGCCCAGGTAACCACCAGCAGTGCGAGGAGACCCAGTTGAAGCAGGTGATCCTGATGGGTGTTAAGGACGAAGAGCTTGTCCAACGCCTCGCCTCCCTCGACTCTTCCTCTTCTCTTAAGGATGTGTTGACGATATGTCGCTCTTATGAGGCTGCCAGGTGTGCCACCTCTGCCATCCGAGCTCCCCCTACAGCTGTACGTACTGTGTCCCGGTACAAGAAGGACAAGAAGTCTACTCCAACGCCTTCGCCCACCACACCCACGCCCGGCTCCTTTTGTAACAACTGTGGTAAGCAGCACGGAACACAGGTGTATCCAGCTGCTGAGTCTACCTGCAACAGTTGTGACCGTAAGGGCCACTGGTCACTTACAGCACGGTGCCCAGCTAAACGCGTCCAGTGCAATGTGTGCTGTCGTCTGGGCCACTACGACAAGTGTTGCCCTACCAACAAACCCAAGGGACAGCGTCGGCGGAAGCTTCAGCGCCATTCTACCAGTGAGGGCCACCCACAGTCGTCTACTCAGAGGCATGACGACCCTGGACAACGCTTGAGGCATATTAGGATGGTGTACTCCCCCTCGTGTCCCAGGACCAAAGTTCCCCAGCACATCAGCGTCATCGTGACCTACGGCAGTGTGTCATCCTGTCTTCAGATGTTGCCCGACACCGGCGCTGATGCTACAGTCATCGGTCCCCAGCATTTGCAATGCTTGGGGCTCTCTCCAAGTGATCTAGGACCGCCACCCAAGGAATTCCGCTTCACGGCAGACGGTTCACAGATGGCCCCAGCCCTAGGTTCACTCCAAGCACAGGTCACCTTTGGCAACAGATCGTGTCAAGCCTGGATTGATGTGCATAACGGTGTCCCGACTCCTTTGCTGTCCTACAGACATTGTCAAGAGTTGGCCATCATCTCCCAGGGCTTCCCCAAACCTATTCTCGAGGTAAAACACGCCAACAGGGTGCACGAAGGGAGCAGCAACTACCCTGCTGCCGCCCTACCCCTGCCTCTTGCCAGTGACACCTCTCCTTCGGATGCTCGGAAGTACTTCCTGAAGGAATTCAGCGACGTTCTGGTGACTAAGTCCGCTCTGGAGACTTTGTTCTGTACGGAGCACGTGTAGTTGTTCCTGCTGCCTCACGTCCCCACGTCTTGGCTCGCCTTCACGACAGTCACCGTAGAGCTGAGGCCACAAAACGACGTGCACGACAGACTGTGTTCTGGCCTGGCATCGACTCCGATATCTCCAATGTTGTCCGTGCGTGTAAGCCCTGCCAAGTATTACAACCCAGCCAGCAGCAGGAACCCTTCATTAGTGACGACAACCCCACCCGCCCCTTTGAGTCTGTGTCGGCCGACTTTTTCTGTGTGTCAGGAAAGTCCTTCCTTGTTATCGTCGACCGTCTCTCTGGTTGGCCGGTTGTCATCAAGAGCGGTAATGACACGACGTCTGCCGCCACCATCAGCAAGTTCCGCTACTACTTCCGTGACGTGGGTGTTCCTGTGCACCTGCGAACCGACGGAGGGCCCCAGTTCACAAGCCGGGACTTTGCTGTGTTCCTTGACCGATGGGGAGTCCGGCATGTGTTGTCATCGCTCCATTACCGGCAGTCCAACGGCCACGCTGAGGCTGCTGTCAAATCCCTGAAGCACCTCATCCTTAAGGT
The DNA here is from genome assembly GCA_958450375.1 of Homarus gammarus. Lineage (NCBI taxonomy): Eukaryota > Metazoa > Arthropoda > Malacostraca > Decapoda > Nephropidae > Homarus > Homarus gammarus. The sequence continues at coordinate 2,022,647 of CAUDMG010003627.1, read as the reverse complement.
GGCCCCTTCTGGGAATATTGACTGCAAGGCCTTCGACCTGGGTCTTCTTGAACTCTGCAACACACCTAACTACACCGAACGTTCTTGTGTCCCTGCTCACCCTTAATCCTTCTCCAAGGAGTGGCAGGCCAAGACAGAGGATTGTGATCGCCGAGCCGCCGAACGTGTTCAAGATGTCGTCGCCCGCTACAACGACCACGCCCGTTCTCTCCCCAGGTTGAGTGTCTGCACACAAGTTCGTGTTCAGGACACGACCTCCCTACGTTGGGACAAAGTGGGCGTAGTCATGGGTCTCGGTAGGTCACGGGACTACCAGGTGCGGTTACCCAGTGGTCGTGTGTGGTGGAGGAACCCCCGTTTTCTCCACTCCGTAACAACGCCTTCTGCTGACCCCGCCACAGGTGTTGAGTCCCATACGGATCCAAAAGAAAAGGTCCGCTCAAGACTTTGCTATGAGCGTATAGGGGGGAGGGAGGTGTATGTATATTATGTATGCTGTATGTATATTATGTATGTATATTATGTATGTGCTCCATTTGTATACATTATTTATTCAGCCTAGCTAGCAGCGTGTGGCAATGTATTTACCATGTCCCACATGCTTAATTAATGTGCCTGGCGACATATGGAAGCTGCTAATGTATCACTTGCCACATGTCGCCTAAAAGGCTAGTTGACCACTCAGACAGAGTAAAGAGCGCTACCTCCCTTGTGTATCTCTGCTTATCCAGTAAATAGAACCTACGAAAACTCTACAGGTGTTTGTGTTCGCTCCTGTAGATAGAACTTGATACCCAGAACATAAACAGGCTGTAAGTCATGAAATGTTTATTGGGTGTGCCTGCCTGTATACAATATATAGAGTATTGAGATTGTGGAGATGAGAGACCCAGAGGAGGTTGGAGTGTAAGGGTAGCTTGTTTGTGTATAAACTCCAGATGCAGCAAAAGTTGACCAACAAGGGCTGGCATGTGACTCCTGGCAGGGTACTGCCAGAGAAGCTATCTCCATCGTAGAGTCAACACCTAACGTGTCCTCTTGAGACTTTCAACACGTAAATTTAACCTGTACTTAAGTTTACACAAAAAGACTGTGTCCATTGCATCGGTAATCGTTGTGACAACATAGAGATATGGCAAAGTAAGTACTCATTATAAGTGTTAATATTAGACTAATTACATAGCTATGATTGTTATGTGAATATATATTGGATTTAACATTTATGTATGATTGCCTATGTATGATTTATTTGAAATACTAAAATGAATTGCATTCAACAGGTTTGATCGAATTTTATAACGTTCAAGTTTAACGTGAAGAGTCAGATTAACCTTTAAACGTTCAGAAGGCGTTTGCAATATATATATATATGTATATATATATATATATATATGCTGATAACCACCAGGAAAGAAGAAAACACGAAGTTCCCAAGCGCTTTCGTGTAATTCACATCTTCAGGGGTGAGTACAGACTAGTCTGTACTCACCCCTGAAGATGTGAATTACACGAAAGCGCTTGGGAACTTCGTGTTTTCTTCTTTCCTGGTGGTTATCAGCATATACCTAGATCACGCGCACCTACAGTGATTTACTTGCATATATATATATATATATATATATATATATATATATATATATATATATATATATATATATATATATATATATATATATATATATATATATATATATATATATATGTGTGTGTGTGTGTGTGTGTAACCGGTCGGAATTTACTGGACTTTTAATTTCTCACTTGACTTGGGGTTTATTAAAGATTATTAGATGGTAATTGCAGTGGAAGCGCCCCTTTGAGAAAAATCCCAAACCAGCACAAGAACACTTAAATCTACTAAACAAAATGAATTGTCCGTGACCCGTGGAAGGATAGCGTCTGTGACTGGAATGAATGAGACACACTGTAAAATTTACACTTATATTCCCTCCAACACTACAAACACAATCAAATAGTGGGACACCAATATGCTCACTTCTTAACCTGAACTTAAAATACTACTCTGGGGAATAAAAGTTATACATGATGTTGAAATTATTACAAACTCAGGCAATGCCTCATTAGAGGATAATAAGTTTAAAGTATTAAGAAATATTGCTTGCACACATGAACCAGGCCTTAAGGGCTTTCAACAAAATATCAATCACTGAGAAAATGGTATTAAAAAAATTAAGAAATTAATATCTCTACAATGAATAGGCCTTAAGGGCACTCACCAAAATTATATCCAGCACTGAGAAAATGGTATAAAAATCAGAACTTATTAACTCCACCCTGAATAGGCCTTCAGGGCGCTCAACAAAATTATATTACCCCAACAGATACACACCTCCTAACCTAACTTAAACACTGCTCTGGGGAACAAAGGTTATACCTGAGATTGAAATTATAAAGAAATATTAAATGCACACAGCATACATTAGTAACTGAAAAAATAGTATTAACTACACACAAAAATATTGTCACTATTATGTTACGAGTTGGGGATTTAGAATATAGTTAAAAGTCTACCCAGATCCCAACAGGCAACAACAATAAAAAAACAAAGACAATCGGACTATAAAAGGGTATACAAAGGATGCTAGTTTTTGTTGTGTATAATAAAGTACCATAAATTCCTTAACAAAATATTCAGCTTTCTATAGTTTACCTTTAACCATACTTAACCTAAACATTAACAGTATATACATATTTATACAACATACAATAATTTGAAGCAAGGTGGAGGTGGGGAGGCAATATAAGATTACAAATACTTAAGTGCGGAGCTGAGATGGCTGACGAGTAAGGCTGAGTATTGTAGAAGACTGTAGGTAGTCACTGTGCCGTAGGTTTCCAGGATAGGTGATCCTGTGGTCACTTCCCAGAGTGAACTGAACTCTCATCGAACTGGAGCTGATGAGGAAGACTTTGAGGAGGTGATGCAACAACCAGGATATGGAGAAGGGAAACCCCGGAGTGGTAACTAAGAGTAGTCATAATCGGGTTTCGTCCCTAGATGGCATTGCTCGTGGTGCTGGGTAGGTAGATCAGGACAAAAGATGGCATGGTTCGTAGTGCTGGGTAGGTAGATCATGACAATTGATGGCGTGGTTCGTAACACACCCCCCCTCCAAAGACCTCCGTAGCGCGGGCGCTAAGGAGGTGATCACCTGGTGCGTCTGGAGAGTAGCTGCTGCATTTCCACTGGAGCTCGGGATAAGGAGTCCGCAATCAGGTTGTCCACCCCCTTTATGTGCCAGACTTGTAGATTATAGGGCTGGGTGAGGAGAGCCCAGAGGAGGATTCGCTGGTTGGAGGCCTTGTTGGTTTGGATGAACATGAGTGGGTTATGGTCGGTGAAGACTAGGGTTGTTTGTGGGCAAGACTGGAGGTAACATTCAAACTTCTTTATTGCCAACACCAGAGCCAGGGCCTCCTTTTCTATGGTCGAGTAGTTGGTCTGATGTTTTTTCAACTAGGCTGAGTAGTATGCCACAGGGTGAAGGACATCAGTGGTTGGGTCGGGTTGTAGGAGCACAGCCCCCACTCCGACACGGCTAGCGTCGATTTGCAGATGGAAGGGCAAGGTGTAGTCAGGGGGGTGGACTACAGGCTTAGAGGCAAGGAAGGCTTTGAGGCGGTGGAAAGACTGGTCGCACTTCTGGTTCCAGATGTAAGGGACAGCAGAACTGGTAAGGTCTGTGAGGGGTCCGGCCACGCTGGAGAAGTTACTGCAGAACCGACGGTAGTAGCCGCACATCCCAGGAAGCGCATGAGTTCCTTCCTCGTCCTTGGAGTGGGGAAGGACAAGATGGCTTTAACGTTTGTGTCCTTGGGTCTCACCATACCATGCCCAACGATATGTCCCAGGTAAGTCACTGAGGCCCGGCCAAAAGCAGATTTAGCCAGGTTTATGGTGAATCCAGTCTCTTGCAGTCGTGCGAACAGTATCTCCAAACGCACCAGATGTTCGTTCCAGCCGTCCGACACCACCACCAGGTCATCCAGGTAGGCGAACGTCCCACCTAGATCCTGAATCAGGTGATTGATTGCCCTCTGGAATGTGGCCGGAGCATTAGAAAAGCCAAACGCCATAACCAAATATTGAAAAAGACCAAATGGAGTTATAAATGCCGAGATTATTTTTGCCCTCTCCGTGAGTCCCACTTGATAATATCCTTTCAACAGGTCCACGGTAGATATAAATTTTGCACAGCCTATGCTGTCTGTTATATCTTCAATCAAAGGTAAAGGGTAGGAGTCTAAGACAGTGACCTGGTTCACTTTACGATAATCGGTACAGAAACGAAAAGTGCTATCGGGTTTTGGAATGAGAAGGCAAGGTGAAGCCCAGGGGGAGGTACTAGGCTCAGCTAAGTTATGTTTTAACAAAAAATCTACCTCCTTTTTCATAATCTCTTTTTTGTGGATATAGTCGATATGCTGATTGCCAAATGGGTTGTACATCATCTGAGATTAGCTTAATATCATGTTTAAGTATATTACAAAACCCTGGGAGGTCTGACGTGACTTTAGGAAATGTTGATAATAACTTAGTGAGATCTTTTGCTTGAGATGGATTCAGAACAGAAAAATACTCATCCAAGTTGTTGAGTATGTGACTGTTAGCAGGGTTTTCTTTAGGTAGAGGGAAGTCTAAATTCTCCAATAGGTCCATGTCATCTGTCTCCGGCTCCAGCCCTGACAAAACCGTATGCAATACAGGTAGGCTTATAGCCTCTGGGATGTCTTCCTCTGACTGCCTGGAATGGTAAAGTTTCATGAGATAAATGTGAACAAGTTGTGAATCTTTTCTGCGATCAGGAGTATGGACTATATAGTTGAGGGGAGATAGTTTATTAGCATTGATTTGAATGTTTTGATGGAAGCGTTCCAAGCAACCTTGGGATTGTGGGTGGTAAGCCGAAGATGTACAATGGTCCACACTGAGGTCTTTCATATTCAAAGATGGATCAGATTGTTGGGCATTAATGAGCTCATCCTTACTAATGGTCTTATTGTACAGATCTTCTGTGGGTAGGAAGATATTGGAGGTGGTTTTTGATGAAGAGGGCCCATTTCGCACACTCTGTGACCGGGTGACAGCACAAGATGGGAAAAGGTGAGGAATAGTTTCTTCAAGGTCAGTGGTGGAGTTGACAGGTAAGGGAGAGTCGACTGTTTTTATGTTGGGAACCACTAGATCTCCTACCAAGTCATTACCCAATAATAAATGAATGCCGCTCACAGGCATTGGATCTTTCCTAATGGCTACTTGCACTTCCCCAGTAATCAAGGGACATTGGAGGTGCACTTTATCTAAGGGATAGGAAGAATGGGATGAGAGATCTGAAATTAGAACACTCTCATTAGTAAATACGGAAGATATATCAGGAATGACGTTAAACAGGAGGATAGATTGTGCTGCGCCCGTATCACGTAGTATACGAATAGGGAAAGAACGAGACCCCTCTATGATTGAAATTTTTCCCTCATAGGTGAATGAAGAGAAGAGATCCTGATGGGGCTTTTCCACATTGGTGGTTGCTATTGGTTTGGATTTGGGATCCAGGGAACTACTTTTAGAAGTCCGACACTTTGGGTGTTTACAAGACTGGATCGTATGACCTGGTTTTTTACAGTAAGAACAATAAAACTTGGTTGCATCAGGGGGGGGGGGGGTTAGTTGTGGGACCTTTCGACCTACCACTCATGTCCCCAAGGTTATCATCAGAGGAGGACCTAACATGCCGGAAAGTACCACGTTCCCTACGGCACAGTGACTCCACCAGCAAGGCGTACGCATCAGCCAGCTCAGCCGCACGTCCTAAATTAACCTCTCCACGCTCCTCCACATGCTTCAAGATGTGAAATGGTATCTTGCTCTTCCACTCCTCCAGGACTACCAAGTTTAACAAATCCTGAGGTGGCCATTAAGAAAACCTAGATAAATTAATTAATGGTCAAAAAGATAAGATAAGTGGATTACCCTAGAAAATATCACGGCAGTGGATAACCAGAAAGTCCCGGAAACTACCCAAGTTATACCTAGGGAAATTACACTTATGAATATTGTTCTTCTTATAAGATCCTTAGATAAGGATAAGAGACTTGAAAGAGGAAGGGCGTATTACTGCATTAATATAAAGATCCGGATTAACAACCCTTAGATACTTGAAATAGGAAGGGCGTATTACTGCATTAATATAAAGATCCGGATTAACAACCCTTAGATACTTGAAACAAGAAGGGCGTATTCGGCATTAATATAAAGATCCGGATTAACAACCCTTAGATACTTGAAACAGGAAGGGCATATTACGGCATTAATAAAAAGATCCGGATTAACAACCCTTGAGTAAAGAGGAAGGGCGTATTACGGCATTAATATAAAGATCGGGATTAACAACCCTTAGATACTTGATTATTGACCCCAAATGAGATAATGAGAAGAACAATAATTGAGGCTTTATAATTATGGGGTCCTGGTAGAGCGGGGCGTCCCAAGATATCACTTCACCCTAAACTAGTGACTATGGAAGAGCCTACTCTGGAGCGAGGGTACGGCATTAAACAGATCCGGATTCTTCCCTACACTCAATAAGACTTACTACACGACTGCCACGTGTAATAACAGGTAAGCCTTATGACACTTGGAACCTAATATCCTACGCCTGTCACTCTTACTGTACGATAAAACCAATATATGCACCCACATATGAAGGAAACTTTAAACCACCGTAAAGCAATTATGAACAGAAGTGACTGGGAGGAATAATTAACAAGGAATAACAAGGGGGAAAGAAAATGGCACTTAAGGTCGTGTCCTGTCACAGTCGCCATTTGTTACGAGTTGGGGATTTAGAATATAGTTAAAAGTCTACCTAGATCCCAACAGGCAACAACAATAAAAAAACAAAGACAATCGGACTATAAAAGGATAGACAAAGGATGCTAGTTTTTGTTGTGTATAATAAAGTACCATAAATTCCTTAACAAAATATTCAGCGTTCTATAATTTACCCTTAACCATACTTAACCTAAACATTAACAGTATATACATATTTATACAACATGCAATAATTTGAAGCAAGGTGGAGGTGGGGAGGCAATATAAGATTACAAATACTTAAGTGCAGAGCTGAGATGGCTGACGAGTAAGGCTGAGTATTGTAGAAGACGGTAGGTAGTCACTGTGCCGTAGGTTTCCAGGATAGGTGATCCTGTGGTCACTTCCCAGAGTGAACTGAACTCTCATCGAACTGGAGCTGATGAGGAAGACTTTGAGGAGGTGACGCAACAACCAGGATATGGAGAAGGGAAACCCCGGAGTGGTAACTAAGAGTAGTCATAATCGGGTTTCGTCCCTAGATGGCGTTGCTCGTGGTGCTGGGTCGGTAGATCAGGACAATAGATGGCGTGGTTCGTAGTGCTGGGTAGGTAGATCATGACAATTGATGGCGTGGTTTGTAACAATTATTAAGAAGTTACTGAGTCCACCAATACCCGTGAACTATGCTTCCTAACCTAACACACACACAGATTCCGCCTGCACTCTGTAGTCGCTTAAGGCCCAAATCAGCCTTTCTCCACCTTGGAAAGTGCACCTCTAAACTCCACTGACTCTTGGCCCCAGTGTGCGGCCCTGTATCACTCAGCTGGCTTCACTTTACCCCCAGTACATCCATCAAGCGGAAGGGAGTGAGCCAATCAGACCTTGTGCAGTTGAGAGAAGTGTCTCGATCACACTACCCTTTATACTTGGGGAGTGAAACCTACCCCAAGTTATTAACAAATAAAGGAACAAATAGGGAACACGGCAATAATTATCCCCACAAAAAACCTACTCAACTAAATGTACTTGAATAAGTATGAACAAGTTGAAATAAGTGAATCACAAAAGGGAAGATAATTAATTAATTCAATTTATGTTCTAAAGGGAGTAATGACTAGCAAACAAGAATTTAAGAGAATAAGTAATTGTATAATAAAATAAGAGTGATGCCGGAAGGGCGAAAATATACCGTAAGGACTTAGACCAAACTAATAACACTTAACATAACTATATTACACAGACATACGAAATATATATATATACAACAATCACTACAAAATGATTATTTCCTACCAAACAGGAGATTCCTTACCACCAGGATCCCTTCCTAGGCCTAACTAAACGTGTCACTAATACCTGATACCCCTAGGGCATTGCAGAAGACTGGACAAGGCACTAGACAAGGGTCAAGGCTAGAGAACGAATGGACACGTCTACCCTATGCCACGGTTTTTCGCTACTGGGGAGCGTGGGCACGCCGAGAAGCGCGTCTCATCACGTGACCCAGGACATTTGCTGGATATTTTATAAAATTAATTAATACTCTCTTGATTTGAACTTAACAGAGTAAGACAATGATGCATATTAATAACATACATAAATATACAATTAACCTAAGTAACTAAGAACAATAATAATATAATAAGTACAATTAATAAGTTAATAGCTTGTATAAAATGTAGGCGTGAACATATGCCTCACGCTATGCGAGTTCCCAAGCGCCACAGGCACGTGACAGAAGCTTTAGCTTCCTTTTAGCAAAAGGGTTTCACTAAGCTGCTTGAGATATGTGGTATTGTGAGCCAAGGTAGAGGAGAGCTCATGACCTCAACGATCGTCCCGTCGTCAGCTGGGCACCCAGACTGCTAGATTCACCCAAGAGATCCTATGATACCCCGCTAAACAGTGACAGGCCTACATTGATCGGTCCAACGGCGACAATCGCCAATCCTCAATCATCAACGGCAGTCTCAAACGGCAGTCAATCTCTCTCAGACATCACTCTCACAGTCAATTTCTCGCAGTCAAGTGGGTTCTGATGGAAACCCTGAAATGAACTCACTGTTAGCTCTTATTAACTTTATCACTGCCCTATCTAAACCCTGTCTGAGATCCAATGAGACTTACTTGTTATACTGCAATAGCGCAACACAGGTGACTAGGCCACGTGACTATTTTTGTGACGGACGCGCAGGGAGGTCTTGTTGATCCTAATGCTTTTGCGTCACTGAGAGCTAGCCAGCCTCGTGTCCTCTCAAGGCATTAGCTTAGGCCTACGTGACATATTTTCCGCCTAGCTAATAACTCCTTGGGACACCCGTAACATTATTCAGACTGATAAACGATCTATAATAATTCCAAATTCAATTATAGTCCCTTAACTTCATGAATCGCATCATTATTAATTCGGCAAATTACATTTAATATCATATAGGCCTACTTCCACAACTTCTCCCTATGTGCGCTATGTGAGGGGAGCGCTCTCTTCCCTCAGACGACCTTGAAAACTCAGTATCGCCAATGGCGCGGCGTTTGAAATCACTCTGAAATTTCTGAATATTACACACACATAAGAGGCACGGGCAGTTTCCCATTGAGGTTCACGGCGCCATCAGCTCGATGAACAGGCTTTGTGTGAAATATAACAGAGTCTAGAACTGCTTTTAGTGTCCTTGTGGCCTAGCCGGTAAGCGTTCCCTAGTCACACCCAGTAGGTCGAGGGTTCGATTCCTTGCTGGTGAGGTCGTTAATTACATGTTCAAAGTCCGGGTGTTATATGGACTAAAAATGAAGTATATATATATATATATATATATATATATATATATATATATACAGTTAAGAGAATATGATGTATTTCTTTGTGTATGAACCTCTGTCCTGCGTGGCAGTGAGAAGTGATACCACCCTCATTGTCAAAACCTGACTGAATTACTCAGAATTAGCAAACTGTACTTCAAGCTTTGTCAATAAATTTGTTAAACTAAATAAGAATCTCCTTGTCTACTAGGATGGGTCTGTCTGGGCGGCGCTGGGGCAGCTGTGTGGATTCCTGAGCCCCAGGCCCGCAGGAAAATCTGGGTCCACGACTGGGCCTCCTCCACTGACACTGAAAGCATAGCCATCCTCGCCGGCAATCATGAGGGGGCGACCTACAGTATGCTCGCACTGAACGCCGCAACCTCCTTATAATCAGTGACATCATTTTTGCGCTAGTGAGGTTCAAATTTTAGGTTTAGGAGGGAGATATCTTTAGGTTTAGGAGGGAGATAGGTTTAGGTTTAGGAGGGAGATGGGAAGAAACTGGTTCACAAATAGGGTGGTGGACGAGTGGAACAAGATTAGCAACTTTGTAGTAAGTGCTGGAACTCTGGAAAGTTTCAAAAGGAGGCTAGATAGATTCATGGATGATAGAGAGTGGTAGTAACTCTCGACAGGAGCTGCCATGCACAGGCCAACCGGCCTATTGCAGACTCCTTATTTTCTTATGTTTCTTATGTTCTTAAATTACCCTCCCCCTCCTCCCCTGCCGCCCAACACACCCTAGCCGCCGTCGTGGATAGAACAAACTGATGACATCCGAGTCAAGTTTATTTGGATCCCGTCACATATAGGAATAACTGCCTGTGACACTGTTGATCGACTTGTCAAAGAAGCGACATAATAAGAAGATATTGAAGCCATCCTCGCCCTCTCCCTGAATCATCTCAAATCTCGCATACATGCAGCAGAACCACGACTTATCTGTAAACACTTCTACATCTGGCGAGGTCACAGGTCGAAAGATTTAATGGCATCACACGCCAGCACTGTAGCTGAAGCCAGCGGCAATAACAATTATTATTATTTTTACAATATTATTATTATTATTATTATTATTATTATTATTATTATTATTATTATATTACCGAAAATCTCATTGGAGAAATTCAGCCGCCTTTCCTTTTAAACTATTGTCCCTCTTGTGTATTTATCACGTGCGGCTTTTTATGTCGTCTGTTGGCATGGGTAACTTGTAACTGGCTTATATTCCTTCACAGTGTTTGTTCCGGGCGCGATGATCGGTCTAGTAATGAAGCAAAACAAATACACCCCATACTCCATCTGGTAGGTAGTAGGTGGTAGGCAGCTACCAAAGAGGGAGGTACTACCGCCTGGGATGATATTGGGAGCATAAAGTGTTGTTTAATGATAGACCCTGCTGCTATATGGCATCACGAAAATTGTGACTAAGTCCCAGGTTGCTGATCTGACTTTCTGCCTCATTTATACACAATTGCAGGTTCTCAATTATTTCTCTTACTATTGATAACTCAACATACGTATATTGTTTTTCACTTTTGATTTTCTTTTAATTTGTGTATTTAGTTTTATTATTATTATTATTATTATTATTATTATTATTATTATTATTGTTATTATTATTGTTATTATTATTATTATTATTATTATTATTATTATTAGTGTTGTTATTATTATAAGTAGTAGTACTTTATTATTATATTTTTTATTTTTCATTATAAATTTTATTTACTGTGAATTATTACTATTATTAATACTTTTTTTTTTTAACGTGGCCTCCAGCCTCCCCCAATAGCCACACTTGGTCCCATCCCACCAGAGGTTGTGAACACTAGAGGAGTGAAGCTCCTATGTGCAGCATCGAGAGCTAGGTTACGGTGACATGTGGCCATGGGATCAAAAATCCTGATGTTGAAGAAAGCTCGCTGTCCCCGCGTCCAGAATCCTAGAGCACTGACGTCAACACGGGCTTCGTTAGATGTGTTTGAAGTCCAATGTTGGAAGATCTCACCATCCAATGGAAGGAGGGTCGGTTATACCATGTCATCCCGGCAGATTTCCTTCAACATATTTGCTGTGAGGTCCCTTACTTCGTCATGCCTCATGCATATGAAGCCCCCTTTCTTGCACACCATGGCGTGATCGACGTCATAGGTAGAGCCACACACGCACTGGGAGGGCAAACCTTCTACTGGCCTACTGTACCTTAGAGCAATGGCATCTGTAAATTCTTGTTTATTGAGACTGAAACCATTTGCCCTTATCGGTAACATAGTTAACCAGTTCGAGGCGCCCACCTCCTGCGCTATAGCTACTTTTTTTTTAAAATTTTCTGGTACCTGCAGCAGCAGTTGCTGCAGCTTATCATTTTGACAGCGATGTCGATCTGTCGTAATGGACCTACGAATCTTATTTACTTCACCGGTATCCACCTCCCCTGTTGCATTCTGAGCTATTATGTGGTCCTTGAGGGCTGCGGTGAGCGTAAGTGAATTTTGATGTTCGGTGGCAGCAATCTACTCTGGATCGGTTAGTCCCATCCCTCCCAGTCTTGATGGAAGTGCAAGAAGTGCTCTTTCTGCTGGGCTTAAGTCAGGGTGTTTCACTAATTTAGGAGTGAAATTGACACTGATAACTTCTTCCAGAGGGTGGAGGAGGGGTCCGATATCAGGGATAGTATGCATTAGGTAGTTCCAACGATGAATGCAGCAAAGGCCGCATGTGGCTCTGTGTTAGCAATCTCAGACAGAGCTTGGATTTCACTAACCCGCTCATTCACCTTTCCCGCTACGTACTCGGTCTTGGAGTCCGTAGTGCCAATTACTGTGCCTAGATGTCTTTGGCCGTCCTTAGTTATTTTGACTTCACTTCCGCCAAAAACCTCCATTGCCCGTTCATAATGTTCTGGCTTCACGATGAGGAAGGACCTGCTGGCATTTGGGTGGTACCCTATTTGTGGACCTCGCCATGTTACCAAGTCCCACCACTTTTTGATGCCCTCCACTTTTCCTGCTCCTGTAAGGTCATGAGCATATGCCACTTGTTTGACCCCAGTTGTTTCAAATTTTATTTCTTGTTGGAGCACTGATAGGCCAATTGCATACATTGCCATTGCAACAGGGTCCCCCTGTGTTGTTCCCTCGGTTGACTGGAATAAGGCGGAAGGTCATCAGGGCCTGGAGGTGATGGCAGCAAGAGGATGCAAGCTTTCTTGCAAGGGCGGCAATGGCAGTGCAGAGATCGCTTGCTACAGGGCCAAACTTGTTTGTGCTGAGGATGACTCTCCAACCGTTTGCATCCAGACCTGAAGGGCCGGCTCCTCCTCTAGTCTTCACTGCCTTTTTCCACACCATCTCTCCTGTTATTTTCTCTAACAGGACAGCGTTTGGTGGGATATAGGCACCCTCGAACCTGATGCCTTCTTTATCGCTTGCAGGGGGATGTTTCTCTTTCAGTAGTTTTAATGTCTCTCTGTTTATTGGTATCACCCCACCGGAGGATTTCTCTGTGAGAGATCTTACCGCTAGAGACACTTTTCCCACACGCATTTTGTTTCCCAATTTTCTTGCCACGTCATCGGTGTTTTGCTTTCTTTCACCCGTAATTTTTAGTCTCTCCTGCAGTGTTCTTGCTTCACATACAGTAGGAGATCATCAAGGGCCCCAGTCTGCCACATTGCGAATCTTCTCTTCATTGCTGCCACATTTTCTTTGTGCTTAGTCTTTGTGTGTGTCCTCTGACAAAATAGATGTGGTATTATTGCCAGTATTTGAAGAGTTAAAGGGGCGAGGAAGCGGTCCTGAGTGTAATCAGTCATGAGGCAAGTCATCTCCCGAATCATTTCTTTGGTGGCCGCACACTTGGGTGGTTCAAATAAGTTAGCGGACGACCATTTGACAATTTCTGAGTAGGTTTCTTTGACCCATATGTCTGCATTTTCCAGCGACATGCCATTCCACTGAGGTGGCTGTCTCTAATTCTCCTCGTGGACATCTGCTACTAAGGGAGCAGCATTTATTAGTACTACATTTTCGGGTTGAGTAGACTCACTGCTATCATTTCGGATATCATCGGGTGGTTGGGTCCCGGCGATATCCACTGTGGCCACCTGTGTCGGCTCCCTGCGACGTGGGTTCCGACAGTGGTCTCGCTTCCTGCAATTCACACATGGTCTGTTGTTTCTCACACAAACACAATTTGTGCAGTTTTGGTTCGGGCTAGCACAGACGCAGCAAAGAATGTTACCAGGCATAGTGAACAGCACCTTGGGCGACAGATACTTCCGGCTTCGACCTCTGCTATTGGGCCCATACGGAAGAAGAAACTAGATCTTATGAGTATGGGTCACAGAGGTGACGGCCTGGCCTGCGGTGTCCGATTAGTAGGGGCATACGCGCGCGCGCGGTTGTGTCAGGCACCCCCCATGTGGGCGACAATCCACACATCGGAATAATCCACTGGGAGCAAGAATTATCACGCCTAACACTTGTTTATGTAACTTCGGCAGAGATAACCACTATTTCTATGGTCTCACTGATGTAATATTAGTTATATATACTCACTTGGTCAGCCGACACTACATGAAGTGGCCGTTACTTGAGGTGGGGAGGCGGGGGGGCGACCGCAGGCGCAAGGCACTTGGCCCCATAGGGGCGAGAGTCGCCATGCCACCCCCTGCTAAAGTAGGCCTATCGACACATTGGCACTGACACTTGGCAGTTGCTGACCATTCAAACACTCACAGGCTTACTTGAAGATAGCTGGCGAACACACGCAATATTTGCGTTTAATGCCGTAAGGGATGAGAAGAGCCGTCGGCGACGATGCTCAAGGTGACATCCAACATTCATTGACACACTGTGAAATATCCCCACCAATAACACTTTAGATCAGGGAAGTCACCTCGACACACCCACGCATTTTGGCCCCCCAAGCCCCGATGTGGCTCGGTGACCTGTGCCCGGGTGGGCTAATACCCTTAAAAAAAGTTCATCTAGTGGTAGCTCACTGAACTGGGGGGGTGGGGTTCACTTTTCCGGAAGTAGAGTATCGACTTTTTGGGAAATATTTCCAAATTTTGCGAAGTAGATTATCATAGAAAACGGGAAATTTGTATCATAAAAAATGGGAAATATCTACTTTCCGGGAAAGTTGGTTATCTATTTTCCCGAAAAGTAGATAGATTTTCTACTTTTCGGGAAAGTAGATTATCGACTTTTCGAGGAAGATTATCAATTTTTGCGGGAAATATTACCTAATTTTGCCAAGTAGATTATCATAGAAAACGGGAAATTTGTATCATAAAAAATGGGAAATACCTACTTTCCGGGAAAGTTGGTTATCTACTTTCCCGAAAAGTAGATAGATTTTCTACTTTTCGGAAAAGTATCAGAGTAGAAAAAGTCGTATAATAGTCATAATCGGCCAAGAATTTAATATCTATGCCATTATTATTATTATTATTATTATCATTATTATTTTTATTGTTATTATTATTATAATTTTTATTATTATTATTATTATTATTATTATTATTATTATTATTATTATTATTATTATTATTATTATTTCCGTTATAAGTGTTGATATACTTTTATCATTATCACAAAAACTGTTTTCATCATTATTTTAATATTATCATCATTAGCAAAGTTGAAATCTGTAGAAAAAAAAGAAGAGACGTGAAGAACGAAATTAGAGAGATACAGGAGATAACTGATGAGAAAGAGAAGAGAAACAAGTACTGTACAAGCCGCATCAAGACAATCTAGAGCCCCGGGCACTTGATCGAGAGGGGCCCCCCTTACCCCATATCCCTACCTTTTCAGGAAAAAGAGAGACATTGTAAATTTCAAATAAAGTTAGTTTATTTAATGTTTTTGTGTGTGAATTCAACTTATAAAATAATACCTATAAGGCCATTTCAAGTGTCTCTTCTTTAAGTTTTAAACTGCATACATTCATTACCAGCAGTCGTACTTAGATTACTCAGACACAAAAATGTACCTTTTTAATAAAATAAAATCTGACAAAATTGTAGTAATCAGAATGTCTGATTTTAATTCATTTATCGGAAGAAACAACTGTATCTAAATGAAGTACTTATAGATGTATTTAACTAAGAGTTAGCCTTTCGAGCTTTCATAGCAGCAAACTGGGAAAGCACATCTTCAAAGTCAATCACACGTGTTAAATCGCTTTCAATGGACATGATGGCAAGGCAGTTCAGCTTATCTTGGCCCATTGTAGCACGCCTTTCGCTTTTCACCAGTTTCATTTTTGAGAAGTTGCGTTCTGCTTCACACACTGTGACATGCAATGACAGAAATATTCTCAAAGCTATGCTGACATTTGGATGTTGACATTCTGATGTTTTATGAACTTGAGCATCGACAGTGGTGAATCCATTTTCTCTTTCAATCTGATCATAAAATTATAAAAATTTTCAAATTCATCAGCACAATCAGAATCAAAATCATCTTTGTATTTTGTTGTGAGATGTATTACTCTAGCTGGCAAATGCTCCTTGATCTGAGAAACATTTTAGAAATGCAAAATCATCTGTTAGTTCTCTGTAAGCTTCTTTCCGCTGTGCAAGACAAGTCCGCAGTTTATCTATGATTAGAGTGAAAGTTTGCACTCTGAACATCTGACCTGGGGATTCTGTGAATTCTTCATCTGTTTTTATTTATTGCCCAGCACGGGGGCTAGTTTATTGGGCACCCCCTTACATCCTGTGCAGGTGAAACGCAAAAGCTTTTACAGGGCCCATCTGGGAAGCATGCGTTGCTCATGCTTGTCTTTATGACTCATTCCCGCTGCATGACTTTAATTTTGGTGGTCATAGGGCAGCCGAGGATGAGTCTCATCCCTCTGTTTTGGATTTTCTCGATGCTTTGCTTCTCGCGCTGGGAGGCAACTACAAGGCTAGGAGAGTCATAATCTATGACAGCTCTGACAATGGCAATTTACATGAGACGTAGGACCCTGACAGAGGCTCCTTTGAGGCCGTGAGTGAGGGCCAGGAGGGGCCTGCACTGTCCTTGCAGAGTCAGCGGTGTCTGACGCCGGAAGTGTGAGAAGAACTTGGTTTTAGAGTGTGAGATGACTAGCCCGAGTGTTTGACAGGTCCGGGCGAACGTGGAGAGTATAGGCTGTTCATGTTGCACTGTAGTAATTTGGAGGAGAATATCATCAGCGTAGCTTATGATGTGACCGTCTAGGGCGCGCTCAGCAAAGTTGTAGTTGAGGCTGCAGATGGAGTTCATGAAAACATTAAAGAGTACAGGGCTGAGGACACCGCCCAGAGGCGTGCCAAGATCAAGGTCCCTGATCATGGAGTAGTGGCCCTGAAAACGGACATGGGCCTGTCGATGGGAAAGGTAGTAAGCAATCCACATGAGGAGTTTGCCCTTCACATCCATGTGCGTGAGGCCCTCAAGAATCACTTCACTGTTGGATTTATCAAATGCACCCTTGAAGTCGACGAAGAGGGAAGTTTTGTCTGAGGTGTTCGCAATGTAGTGAGCAGTACTCTTTCCGGGGCGAAACCCATAGAGGTCAGGGTGCAGATGGGCTTCAATTTTCCAATGGAGGCGATTGCGAATCATGCGTTCAGTCATCTTTGAGAAGCAGGAGATAAGGGAGATTGGACGATATTCGTCTTGTCTGCCTGGTTTAGGGACTGGAATGGTGGTGGCAGTCTTCCATAAGAGAGGCAGCTGTACAGTATCATAAGAGAGGTCAAATAGACAGAGGATTGGATCACTAGGGGTGGCAATAAGGGCATTTAGAACATCATATGTGACACCGTCATCGCTAGGGGCGGTGGACCGACCGCGCTTAACAGCATTTAGTAGTTCACACCGTGTGAAAGGCACGTTAGTGTCCGCAGGTAGGTCTTGGTACTCAGAGTTGCGCTGTCGGCGTTGTGGTTGCAGTGCGAGGGTGAAGTCACGTACAGCGAGTGGTAGTGCGTCGAAAGAGGCTGCCTCCTGCCACGTCTGGGAGAGTGCCTCAGCAAGGGCAGCAGGTCTGTGGTGGAGCGCGGGCCTGGCGTTGGTGCCCCGGGCACGGTTAATGGTGTCCATATATCACTTATAGATGTAGAGTGGTCAATAGAAGAAGCAAAATCAAACCACTGCTTCTCTCGTGCGAGAATGATGGCAGATTGGAGCTCTTTATTTGTGCGCATCGGGAAGCATAGAGCGTCAGGGGAACTGGAAGATTTCTTCCACTGGTCGACAGCTAGTCGGTGCCATACTCGGACAGGGACAGGGAGGAGGAGGTCAGTGCATTGTTTGGACAGATCAAGGTAGAGTTGGTCTGCGGTGGTGACAGTGTAACCCTGAAACCATTCAGCAATGGTAGTGATGAAGGCAGGTATGTTGGCAGGGGGTAGGCTGAGCCTAGGGCACTTGTGTGGGGCTTGTACTCTCACATACTGGAGGGTAGTGTGGATAGGGAAGTGGTCACTGTGAGGGGAGTGGAGGACGCGGGTGGATTGTGGGCGGTGAGGATCAGAGTAGAAAGGGATGAAGTCAAGTTTCCCTCCCCAGATGTGGATGGGTGAGAAAGGGCAGAGGAGACGTACAAGGTCATCAGTGGTTTGTAGGTAGGAGAGCCAGGAGTTACCCCGGGAGTTTGAGTGGGGCCCCTGGGAGCCGAGACTGGGGTGCCTTGCATTGAGGTCCCCCATAAGGAGGGTGGTGCTGGAGGTGATATGGTGTGGTAGACAGGTACAGTAGGGGTGGAGGGAGGTACATATACATTAACAATATTGAGGATTGTGTGATTGTGATGGCGTGTACGTCGGTGGTGTCGTCATCAAGGGGGACGTCGAGTGGCTGGTAGGGAACATCCTTCTTGACGTAGATACTTAGTCCACGTGCTTGTCCTCGTGGTGGTCCATCGACGCGGAGAACAAGAGTGGAGGCGCTCTCAACACATGTGTAGCCACTGAGCACATAGGTACCAGCAGCACACCACGTTTCTTGGAGGCACAGAACATCGACATCTTCAGTGGTAGGCGTAGGTTATGAGGGCACCAAACTTGTTTTGCAAGCCATTTATGTTCCAGGTGAGTACCTGCAGTCCTGTAGCATTGCTATCCATTGTGGTGTATTTGACTAGTTACAGGCGGGCCGGTTGGGTAAGTGTGTACCCCTAACGTGGACGGATGAGCCTCAGGTACCGGCATGCCGGTGGGGTCCGGCTAGCCGGGTGTGGGGTATGGGTAGCCGTGGATGGTGTCCTCAGGTCTAATAGGGAGCCCTGTGGAGACAGCACAGACACAGAAGTGGGCGAGGCTTGCGGTGGGTGGACAGGTTGAGGCACCACGTGTTGTGGAGATAAGGCAGGGCTTAACTCGGGGGCAGCAGTACACACTGGGGCAGGCCCGGTAGGCGCTACACCAGTGGTGATGGCCGACGGCGGTGGGGTAGGCCATGAGCAGGGGGGCTCACAGGCGGACCACCAGCTTGTGTCAAACCAGAAGAGAAGAGTGAATGGGTGGCAGCAGAGTGCAAGTGTAGGCGGTGTAGGTCGGAGATGGTGGTACAGAGTGTAATGAAGAGTTTTCAACACGGTTGGTCAATTCTTGGAAGATGGATATGATCCGTGCCATGTCACCGGAGGGGGGGGTTAGGGGGTGGCACCGGTGGGAGCACAAGGCCTGACAGCGTCAGAGTAGAGACGGGGAGGAGGCCCAGTAGTGGTTGAGTTAGGAAACGGCAGGTGCTGCTGTGCTGCAGCCTGGCGAGGCCATGCAGGGGCAGGTGTTGTTGAAGAAGAAGTCGCTGCTGAAAACAAAGAAGGGGACGCAGAGGGAGACGCCCCGGTAGACTGGGGGGGGGGGGGCGTTGTAGTAGACGCGGCCTTCAGGGAGGCTTTTCCCCTGGGACAGACGGGCGATTGGGGCATTGCCTTGAGTCAGAATTGTGCCAGCCGCCACAGTTACAGCACCTGGGGTCAACTACATAGCCCACACCACCCCTATTAAGGTGGTCTTTGATTTTCTGGGTACAGGCGGGGAGTTGTGGTTACGTGAACAGAAGCGACATCTGGGACGATCACGTCGGCAGCAGGCACTGAAGGTGTGACCCCAATGAGAACAGATAACACAATAAGCAGGCCCAGGATGATATGGTTCTGCATAAAGTGGAGGGAGGATTGGGTGGGCCTCCACAGTGGTTGGGCATTCCCTTCCCTTCCACTTGACAATGACAGCAGCTTGTGGGGTGTTCCCCAGGTAATGTCGACTTATATTTCGTATACTAGAATTAAAGTCACGAGCATCTTCGATGTCAGTGTATAGGGGGAATTGTTTCACTAGGGTGTGGCAACATTCATCAGCATCTACTGGGGGGAGGGGGGTGGGGGGCTGAAGGACAACCCCGTCAAACCGAACAGTACAAAGTGTTTCATAGACCTCAGGAGTCTGACACTTGATAAAGTTCCGGTTCCTACCTTTTCGGAATTGAATGTTGAGCCCATATTGTCTACAGCACTTTATCATCCAATTAAACCGTCCCTCAACGGCTTTCAGTGAGTCCTTGGGGAAGTGCAGATTCAGCTTACTTGGCTGGTTGGCAAAGGGCAGGGTGATAGGGTCCATGGCATTGGTGTTTCCACTCGGGTTAGGGTTTCCCGTAGAAACATTGTCATCACTGTCACAATCACTGGGGTCTGACTCTTGAAGGGTGTTGTATTCAGTATGACCAGACGAGTTGGCAATGGCATCCTTATCAGGGATGTCTGCATCCATGAGGGAGGGGACGCCTCTTCTGGGGCGTTTGCGTCGACCCCCCAGGCTGGCAAAAACTTGCCAGTTGAGGGGAGTCGGTTCTGACGGGACCTTTGTGGGACGATCGGGAAGTCAAGAGCACCTATGGGCACGTCTGTCCCCTTATGTGGTCACGCCACGACTGATTCTTCATCTAGCGATTTACTTTCATTAAAATATCTGTTTCATTTTCTCTAACGTTTTTCTTCATATTGATGATGTTGGTTTATGCATAGCATGGTGTTCTTTGCATCATCTTCAATCTCGTCAAATTTTTCACGCAGTTTCTCAATGAACTCCTTTAAAGACTCAAGCAATGATGTGGCTGTCAGCAAATCCACACTTTCCTTTTGCAGAGTTAGGCTCACTTTATTGAACCGAATAAGTATTCTTTTCCACATTTTTGCCATGAAACCTGTTTCAAGCTTTTCTAGGCCAGCAATTAATCCACTTGCCGCTGACCTCATAGAATCAGGTTCATCATCATTAGCCACAAAGTCTTTCAGGTTTTCATATAGGCTTTTGTAGTTCAGGCACAATGCTCTTGTAGTCTCAGAATGGCAAGACCATCGCGTAGTTGACAAGCGTAAGTTAAAATCTTGTTGTTTTCATTTGGGAGTGAAACCCTTTGTCAAGACAGCCGAACGATGTGTTGATCCTGGGCAGAAAGAATAAAGTTGTTCGGCAAACCAAAAAATTTTATGGCTTCCAAACAACAACTAACACTATGTACTCCTTCCAGGTTCAGTGAATGGGCAGCATAAGGTACATAACCAATGCGATTATTTACATCTTTGATTTTTCTTTGGAGACCCTTCATATTTCCCAGACATATTGGCAGCATTGTCGTACGATTGTCCACGACAATTTGGAATATCTATGTCCAATTCATTCAATGTGTCCAGGACCTTATCACACATATTTTCTCCTGTGTGACTACTGATTGGAAAGTAAAGCAAAAAAACGATCCACTGGTTCACCAGACAAAGAAACATACCGAAAAGTGAATGCAAGTTGATCAGTTCTTGAAGTATCGGGTGTAGAATCTAAACATAAGGACTAGTATTTTGCATTCTTGAATCTCTTTGGAAACAGTTGACAAAATCTTTTTCCCCATACCAAAAATGAGTTCATCACAAATGGTGGAGCTCAAGTAACTTGGATTTCCTTTGCTTTTATTTCCAAACCGTGAAATGTGATCAGCCAGAAATGGATCAAACTTGCTTATTAGTTCAAGAATACCTAGGAAGTTACCATTATGGGGTGATGATCCTATGACTTGATCAGATCCCTTAAATGCTAATGCACGTTCACTCAAAAACTTTATTACTTCTACCAAACGCAAAAGTAATGAATGCCAATATTTCCTCACATTTTCAATTTAATGACGGAGTCCACTGCCAATACAATTACCGATTTTGTATCGCTATACATAGGCTAGAGTTGTTTTTCTGTGATCCACTGAACATTCGTGTTCCCCAAGAACTCTGCTGGTGTGTGCCCAGTTATTGTAGATGCACTAGAGAAGAGCAAACATGTGAAACAGTAGAGT
Source organism: Homarus gammarus (assembly GCA_958450375.1). Lineage (NCBI taxonomy): Eukaryota > Metazoa > Arthropoda > Malacostraca > Decapoda > Nephropidae > Homarus > Homarus gammarus. Next base: position 2,000,675 of record CAUDMG010003627.1, on the reverse strand, counting down.
TTACCTTGTTTTTTAGAGAAGAGTAACCATTCTCTCTTTACTGATTCGCCATTACTCTAAGTTCTGAAGAATGCAGACTTAGAGAGGAAACGGCGTTTCTGATGCTCACCTGAACCATACGTGCTTAATGTTCCTTTAAACTCAGAGTCATGATGCTGACAAGTATCTGGCCCAGCCTTTGACCAGTAAATTTGAAGTTCCTTTGATATTGGTCTTCTCCATTTCCCAGGATCAGTTTCAATGTACTGAATATCATGCCTTTCATCAATTTTCTTTGATTGGTCAGTTGTATGTGTAGCAGACGAAGTACTACAGCCAGTTAAGTCCTCCTCGTTTAGTTGGTCAGTTGTAGGTGTAACATCAGGCTCAGCAGACGAGGTACTACAGCCAGGTAAGTCCTCTTCGTTTAGTTGATCAGTTGTAGGTGTAACATCAGGCTCAGCAGACGAGGTACTACAGCCAGGTAAGTTCTCTTCGTTTAGTTGGTCAGTTGCAGGTGTAACATCAGCAGACGAGGTGCTACAGCCAAGTTGGCTGTAACTTTTCTTATGTTTTTAAGTTCAGCAGAATACTGTTGTTGTTTTTGTTTTCTGGCTTTGCGCTTAGCAGCTCCACGTAAACCTTTGCCACTCATCATTTTAATAAATGAAACTGAAAGCCTGAAATGCAGAATAGAATATGATAAATATCATAAATTCACAAATTTCATGCATAGGTAGACTGGTAGATATTTGCAGTTCCCCAAATTCGCGTTATACCATAACTCTAAAGCATAGAATCAAATTCATCCAATGCACAGTAAGCATAGTAAAGACATAAAATCCAATGATGAATATGAATCAATGAGTGTCACGCCGAGCAGCTCTCACACAACACACCCAAGCAGGTACGTGGAAATCGAAGGTGAATACGACGAGCCTGAACGAGTGACTGTTGAAGCGGGTGGGAGGGTGTGTGCACTAGCATTCATATTTAGACGAAAAGGTAGTGCAAACTGAGAAATACCAGCATATATATTTATTAGTACTATTACTAATATAAATAATATAATGTGTCCATTTATAATACAGTAATGCAAACATGTACTATTTATGCTGCAATGTAATGGGCTGCAAATTTACATTATTAGTAGTAGTAGCAGTAATATTATTATTATTATTATTATTATTATTATTATTATTATAACAAATATTTGCAAGCTCAAGGGCCCCGTCCTGGACCCAGGGCCCTCGGCCCGGGCTTCTCGGGCACCGATGTTAATCCGGCCCTGTAGGGGTGGTGGGAAAGGCGGAAGGATGGGGGAGTAGATGGATCATGGGTGGGCAGTAGGGTCGGTGGTCCCTGGGGAGCTGGGCGTGGGGTGGCTGGGTAATTGGTCTTTTATCTCACATTTACGTAAGCTCCTCTTCGCCCACTGACTCCCGCAACCCAACACCTCTCACTTGCCCATGGAGTTACATTTTTTCGTTCATTACGGGTGTAGTTTACCTTTAAAACAGAATAAAATATCAAAAACTTAAAAATACTGTAAATAGTTTAACGATATAATGCAACGAAAACTAAATAATATCGGGAAGAAATTGATAATGCAGTGAGAAATCGGGTTAGGAATGTAAACATGGCAGCCAGTGTACGCTAAAAACAGCGAGTGCGCAGGAAAGCGATTGAGCATCCAGTTGTCGGCGAGATCTGGCGAGATGAATCAATTGTTACGCGTGACTCCTGTCTCCCCCACCCCCGCCCCTTCTAATCCACCATGACCAGTCAACTAGGCTGGAGGGGGGGGGGGGAGGGGGTGAATGACGGCGATTGTTAAGAGCGAGACACTGACAAGTACCATTAGCTGACGTGAAGAATGAGAGGATGTGCGGGTTCACTAAGTGGCCTTAATGCTAAGAAAGAATAGAAGTCATATAAAGATGAATACCCAAATATAGAGAACATATGCCAGTATGGTTTAATTAGAGTTTGATCTACTAGAGAACAGGAGGTACTGAGCACTCTCTCTCTCTCTCTCTCTCTCTCTCTCTCTCTCTCTCTCTCCCGGCTCACGTTATTCGAACAACTCACCTTTATTTCATCATCCTCGCTATACAAAATAACCGTGAATATCCATTCCTACATAACATAAAATTCCACCACTACATAACATAAAGGTCCATTACTACATAACATAAACGTCCATTACTACATAACATAAAACTCCACTACAACATAACATAAAAGTCCATTACTACATAACTTAAAAGTCCACTACTACATAACATAAAAGTCCACTACTACATGACATTAAAGTCCATTACTACATTACATAAAAGTCCATTACTACATAACATAAGAGTCCACTAATACATAACATAAAAGTCCACTACTACATAACATAAAAGTCCACTACTACATAACATAAAAGTCCACTACTACATAACATAAAAGTCCACTACTACATAACATAAAAGTCCATTACTACATGACAAAAAAGTCCATTATTACATTACATAAAAGTCCATTACTACATAACATAAAAGTCCACTACTACATAACATAAAAGTAATGGGGGGGGGAGATTTAAAGGTAAGATAAATACGCTCTAACTCGTATAGAAGGGATACATATAGGTAGAATATTTATAGTATTAGGAATATAAAGAAAGGAAATTTGGTAGCGTGGCCGGTTAGCTATTTAACTGTATATACGTTCTTAGGGGAAATCTTCTAAACCACCAATTCTAAGTACAGCTATTTATTATTCACTCAATGACACAGACACATTAATAGAACATTATATCGAAGTTACTAGAACATTATATTTACGTTACTAGACACTAACTCTCGGACACAAACATGAAATGGATACACTTCCCACCGAAAGTAACTCACCCTATGGATAGCTCTAACAAAGACTCACGTGTGACCTGAGAGAGGCCTAGCAGGTGCTGTTGCACTATGTCTCCTATGGAAGACCCTGCTAGCTGGAGAGGCGGTGCTGGGGAGGGAAGTCTCCTTCCCCACCTCGACTAGTGACAAGCGTGACTCCGTCTTCCGTCGATAGTGTTGTGAAAGTCGTCTGAATATGAATGACTCGTGGAAGGGGCTGCAGGGCCTTTATATTGGAGGAGAGCCTTCAGATGACCTCTCCCAATTAACACTAAACTGGTAAGATCTGGTCAGCTGTGTTCGCCCAGGTGTGTGGTCATTTAGCATGTCGGTAATGCTTCCTAATTATTACCACCCAGTTGTGTCTTGGCAAGGTGTGGTTTCTTTAAAACGGTCATATCACACGGTTAGGGTGTGTCAACTTATGGGTCTTTCCATGTTCATCTACTAACTGTTATATGTGTTGTATTTCTCTGGGCTGTAGGTTATGGTCTGATAAACATTCATTACATAAAAGCTCACTACTACAAAACAAAGGTCCACTACAACATGACATAAGAGCTCAGTACTACATAATATGAAATTCCACTGCTACATAACATAAAAGTCCACTACTACATATCGTAAACGTCCAATAATACATAACATAAAAGTTCACTGCTACAAAACATAAAAGTCCACTACTACTTAACATAAAAATCCCCTACTACATAACATAGGGGAGTCCACTAATACATAACATAGTGGAGTCCACTACTACATAAAATAGGGAAGTCCATTACTACATAACATAGGCGTTTCAACTACTACATAACATAAAAGTCCACTACTACAAAACATAAACGTCCACTACTTCATGATATAAAAGTCAACTATTGTATGATATATATGGACACAAAGTAGTACCTTCAGCTGTGTATTATTATATTACTCTTATTAATTATGTATAGTAAAGTATTACAGAACATGTATTAATTCTATGTAATATTCCCATTTATTGTGCACCATATTATGTATATAAATTATCATATTTATACTTTATGTATTCAGCTTGTGAATGCTGGCATCTGTACATCCCAGCACGCAGTAATACATAGAGAGAGAAGACAGAGTCCTCGTGGTGTGAACGCCAGCTTCTGCGTCCTACTGTATATATATCTCCCGTACGAGAATAGAACCTACTTTTAAGACAACAAGTGTTTGTGTATACCCTCAGTAGTATAGAACATTTTGTGGGTATCCGTGACAACACGTCAGATGGCGCAGTGATTATTTCTCAGTGAGATACAGTGGACCAAGCCTTTCCGCCCGGACTCTGTTAATGGCGTCTTCAGCGTCTTCAGCTTCAGACAGCAAGACCACTACAAGCCTCTAGACTTACAGTGTTGTGAAGTGCTATGCTGTGTACAGTGCGGTGCTGTGAAGTGAAGTGTTTTGTGAAGTGCTGTGCTGTGTATTTTAAGCATAATTGTCTGTGCAAGTTGCGGTCAGATGACTAAGGGAGCGGCCCGACAGTACATGCTCTCCCATCTCTGGTTTGAGGGTGACTGAGGAACCAGCGCTCGACGCTGCCCACCCGCTCCTAAGTCTGGTAGCGCGCCAAGTCTCTCCCCTCCCGCCAGACACACACACACACACACACGCATTCACCTTCTATTTTCTTGTGACTTACTTCAGACTTCTGTAATTCTGTGCATAGATTGCGAGGGGCTGACCCGGTCTTTTGCACAGATAGAGTACAGAAGCTGTCGGCATGTCTCACAGGGATCAAAACGATACCCTGGACGATGGGGTTACGAGTTTTAGTGTGGGAGACCTCTCCCCACCCACGCTCACACCCCACGCTCCCCACAGTGACAACTCCGAGTCACCCACAGAATCTCCTCGCTCGTCGCGAGCCAGCTCTCCTGCGATGCATGCGTCCACAGATCTGCTTCAACTGATAAAGTGGATGGAAACTTCTCGACGCCAGTACGATATTGCAAGGAGAGAAGAGGAAGAAATTAGGTACAAAGAGTCTGAAAGACGACGCCACAAAGAGGAACAAACACGCAGAGAACTCGAAGACATATGTAGACGTGAGGATGACCTTAGAAGAAAGGAGGATCAAGCCAGATTTGAAGTTTTGATTTCTCTGTTAGCCTCCCCACAACGATCTACCGTACAAGATTCGTCTGCTACTACTAATGTTGATGCGACTAGAGGTACTGGTACCTCATTTCCCAGAGTCGGATCAACAACACCTCAAAAGGCTGCTGTACAGACGCCTCCCTCTCTGATGTCTGACGCTTCTTATCAGATGTTTCGGGAATGGCGTCGACGTTGGCAAGACTACGCAACAATGGTTGCCTTGTCAAGTTTATCACAGCCGAAACAAATGATACAGCTTCGTATGTGCTTGTCCTTAGAGACACAACGTACTCTCGAGCACACACTTCAAGTGCCTCCTACGACAACTCTGACGGTAGAGGCCATGCTCGACACGTTACAGGAACACGTTAAGGGACAGCGCAACGAAGCACTCAGAAGAAGAGAACTCCTCCAATGTAAACAGCTTGATGGAGAATCTTTTGACGCATTTTTTGTAAGGCTCAAAAGGTGTTCAGAGGAAGTTGATGTTTGTCCCGGACATTCTCAAGTCTGTGAAGAGACACAACTTAAGACAATCATTTTAACGGGTGTCCGAGATGAAGAGCTAGTTCAGCGTCTCATTTCCCTCGACCCCACTTCCTCCCTTCAAGATGTTGTTACGAAATGTTGAGCGTACGAGGCCGCCAGGTGTGCGACTTCAGCTTTACGCTCACAGCCTGACCAGGTGAGGGCAGTGTCTTCCTACAGAAAGGGTAAGAAGCAGCAAGGTAACCCCACCCCTCACCCTCCAGCTACACCTTCAGCAGCAGCTTTGTGTAACAGCTGTGCGAGACAGCATAATGCCTCCCAGTGCCCAGCTGCTCAAAGCGTGTGCAGAAGTTGCGACCGCCAGGGTCACTGGGCTTACACAGTCAAGTGCCCTGCTAGCAAACTTCAGTGCAGACTTTGTGGTCGTGTGGGCCATTATGACAAATGTTGTCGTAAGAAGACACAGAAACGACGCCACCTAGGATCCAAGAAGTCATCCTCAGGTAGTGCTGGCGCGCCCCCTCCTGGCAAGCATCAAGACGCTGTGTCCAGTCGTTCCTGCCGTCGTGTACATAGTTCCACAGACACGACGCCCCAGCACATCAATGTCGTCATTTCATACGGTAACTCGTCATCCAGTCTTCAGATGTTACCTGACACCGGTGCTGACGTCTCAGTAATTGGTCCACAACACTTAGCAAGTTTGGGAATACCCGGGAGCAACCTACAGCCCCCTCCTCAGACAACGAAACTGACAGCTGATGGTTCCAAGATGGCTCCAGCTTTGGGATCTTTCTGGGCTACTCTTACCTTTGGTAAGCAGTCTTGCTCAGCCAGGATTGATGTTCATGATGGTATCCCGACTCCGCTTTTATCATATGGCCATTGTCAAGAGTTGGCCATTATTTCCAAGGAATTCCCTAAACCTATTTTAAAGATACCCATGTCAACAGGTTGAAGGAATTCCCTATCTCTACTAACACGTCCCCTTCTGACGCAAGAGCTTACCTTCTCAAGGAGTTTGCTGACGTGTTGGTTAATAAGAAATCTTTAGGATCCACACCACTCAAGCCGATGGTGGGTCCACCTATGAAGATTCATCTTAAGGATGGTGCTACACCTTTTGCCATCCACACCCCTCGTTTGATTCCACACGCCTACAAGGAGCTAGTTAGACAAGAGCTTGACTCCATGGTTGCTCAGGGAATCATCAAACCGGCAGGAGACGAACCTTCACCTTGGTGCCACCCTCTCGTCCCCGTCGCCAAACCTCGTGGTGGAGTACCGATCACCACCGATCTGTCAAAACTTAACCAGCAAGTTTCCCGTCCAGCCCACCCTTCACCCACACCCTTCGCAGCTGTTCGAAGTGTGGACCCGAAGGCGAAGTTTCTTACAACTATGGACGCCTTATGTGGTTATTGGCAGATCGAGTTGGCCAAAGAAGACCAACATTTGACCACATTCATCACACCATTTGGAAGATACCAGTATTGCAGAGGCCCCATGGGATTTGCCGCTACAGGTGATGCATTCTGTCAACGTGGTGACGCGGCCCTTCAAGGAGTCACGAATTGTGTCAAGGTGGTTGATGATATCTTACTCCACGACGAAGACTACTGTGCCCACCTCTCCCGGATATACGAAGTTCTCACCAGATGTCGAAAGTACGGGATTACCCTCAACGCTGACAAGTTTGTAGTCGCCGCTCCATCAGTGAACTTCTGTGGGTACACTCTCTCAGCATCAGGCATCGCAGCTGGCCCGGAGAAAGTAAGTGGAATCAGGGATTTTCCAACCCCTGCCAACCTGACAGACCTCCGTTCTTTTTTGGGTCTGGTCAATCAGCTGGCTGAATTCACACCTGACATCTCCGCCGCAGCCCAGCCGTTACGCCCCCTGCTGAGCCCCAGGAGGACATTCCTGTGGACCCCAGATCATCAAGAGGCCTTCCAGCGAGTCAAGCAGGCCCTCTTGAGTCCACCTATCCTCGCCTGTTACGACCCAGCCCTACCCACCGTCCTCCAGACTGACGCCTCCAGACTCTACGGCGTTGGTTACGCCCTTCTGCAGGACCATGGCGGTGGACAACTCCGCTTAATTCAGTGTGGATCCCGGTTCCTGACCGACGCCGAGACCCGATATGCCACGGTTGAGCTGGAGATGTTGGCTGTTGTCTGGGCGATGGCGAAGTGCCATTTCTACCTGATAGGACTTCAGCACTTCACCCTCTTCACGGATCATCGCCTCCTTATACCTATAATCAGTCACTACTCTTTCGATGCAATAGAGAATCCTCGCCTTCAACGTCTGAAAGAGAAGCTCTCGCCTTATCTCTTCACGGCTGTGTGGCGTGCGGGTAAGCTGTTGTGCATCCCGGATGCCCTGTCCCGCGCCCCTGTCAGTCGCCCCACCCTAGAGGACGAGATGTTGTGTTCTACAGCTGCTGCATCCCTCAAGTCAGTGGTTACATTGAAGGCCGTCTTCACATCAGAAGAGTCTACGGCACCGGATGCAGACAAGACCCTTGAAGATCTCCGCACCGCAGCCCGGGCCGACCCTTCCTACATCCAGCTTGTCAACTGTGTGTCTCAGGGATTTCCATCTAACCGATACGACCTTCATGAATCGCTACTCCCGTACTGGAAAATACGCGAGGACCTCTATTGTGACGGAGACCTCGTCTTGTATGGTCCACAAGTAGTTATTCCTGCTGCCCTACGCCGCCGTACCTTGGCCCGCCTTCACGACAGCCATCGAGGAGTGGAGGCCACCAAGCGACGGGCGAAGCAGACTGTATTTTGGCCCGGAATCGACGCGGACATTGCAAGTACCGTCCGTGCCTGTGAACCATGCCAGACTCTGCAACCCAGCCAGCAACAGGAACCTTTAATGTGCGACGACAACCCTTCATGACCCTTCGAGTCTGTGTCGGCCGATTTCTTTGCAGTTGCAGGGAAGTCTTTCCTCATCATTGCCGACCGACTGTCTGGATGGCCTGTTGTCGTCCCCTGTGGTAGTGATACAACGGCTACTGCTACCATCCGGAGCTTCAGACATTACTTCAGAGAAGTTGGTGTTCCCCTCCGCCTCAGGACTGATGGAGGACCCCAGTTCACCAGCCACGAGTTCCGGGACTTCATGGATCGTTGGGGAGTCGGTCATGTCGTGACCTCGCCTCACTACCCCCAGGCGAATGGACACATTAAAGCCGCAGTCAAGACTGTGAAACGCCTGATCCTTAAGGTGTCACCCTCAGGAAATATCGACTGCGAGGATTTCGATCGAGGTTTGTTGGAGTTACGCAACACCCCGAACTTCACCGGACGCTCCCCAGCCCAGGTTCTATACGGACATCATCTCAGGTCTTGTGTTCCTGCCCACACAAAGTCTTTTTCTCGAGAATGGCAGGCCAAGACTGAGGAATGTGACCGCCGTGCAGCAGAACGAGCCGCAGATGTCGCAGCTCGATACGACTGTCATGCCCGCCCCCTTCCCAGGTTGAGTATCGGCCAGCAGATCAGGATTCAAGATCCGGTATCTCACCGCTGGGACAAGGTTGGGGTTGTTATGGGTATTGGCCTGTCCAGGGACTACCAAGTGCGTCTTCCTAGTGGTAGAGTATGGTGGAGGAACCGTCGTTTCCTCCGACCTGTGGAGCTGCCTAGTGTTGACCCTTCCCCAGTTGAGTCCCCTAATGTTGATGTCTCTAAAGTAAATCCATCCCCACCTTGTGTTTCTGCCCCAGTACTCCGCAGGTCCGAGAGACTCAGAAACAAAAGGTCCGCTCAAGATGAAACTATGACCGTATAGGGGGGAGGGAGGTGTATGATATATATGGACACAAAATAGTACCTTCGGCTGTGTATTATTATATTACTCTTATATTACTCTTATTAATTATGTATAGTAAAGTATTACAGAACATGTATTAATTCTATGTAATATTCCCATTTATTGTGCACCATATTATGTATATAAATTATCATATTTATACTTTATGTATTCAGCTTGTGAATGCTGGCATCTGTACTTCCCAGCACGCAGTAATACATAGAGAGAGAAGACAGAGTCCTCGTGGTGTGAACGCGAGCTTCTGTGTCCTACTGTATATTAGGGTGTGTCAATTTTGTCAACATGTTAAAAATCAAATTTGGTAGTCAAAATATTGTGCCTCTTTATGTCTAAACTTGAGATTAGCAAACAAAAATGAATTGAAATAACCCTCACCTACACCAATTATACCTTAAAGTTTCAAATATCAGTATTTCAACAAATTAATGAGACTTGATTAGAATTATTCACTTGATATTAACTGATCTCTTGTAAGCATATGGATTATGGAGTATTTTATGGTTCTATAGCTTGTGTACAATATGCATGTCAGAACATGAACATGAATAGGCTCTCCGTGTGGGACAGTTTAATTCTTGTTTTGACTTGTACCAAGCGTGAGGATAAGGCGCCCGGCTCACTCTCCTTCTAGATATCATAGACGGTGGTTTGCTCTCATTGCACTTGCACCTACTCTACCAGACGAATTCTACATTTTAATTATTGTAAGTAGGGCATATTGATTGTCGCAGTTACTTATATCATTGTATAAAACATTATGTTCTAAGAAATTATTATGTTATTTCTGTTACAGCATTTTTGATAAACAAATTGATATTTTTTGAAACAACAATTGAATTATGAAACATTGAAATATTTTTCTATTTGTCAGATAGTGTGAAGATGTCAAAATTGAAGACAAGAAGTCAGTTGTCAACCCACTTGAGCCTGCTAGTTGGTAAAGGGAAGGAGCTTCCTGTATCAGAACTTCCAACAGTGAGAGACATGCTAAGATTAGGGTTACTCCTTCGAGAAAAAAATGCAAAGGACAGAAGGAACTATACAGATAAAGAACTAATAAATGACATGATAGTCCCTCTTCTGCATCAATGGACAAAAGCTAATGCACTATTCAAACCACCTGTGATTAATCAGTGTCGAACTATTGAGCTAAAACTAACGAAATTATGGCACAAAGCAGTTGAAACATCACTTGGTAAAGGAAACTTGGCCAGGAAAAATGAATTTCTGCACACACTTGATACTCTGTTTGACATTTTGACCTGCAAGTGCTCCATACAATTATGTTCTGAATCCAACTGTTCTCACTCAGGTAAGAGAGAAAATAATTCCCACATTGATTGTGGTTGTCCTCGTGAAAAGAAGATCCCTGTTTTAGAGCTTGAATTTATAAAGGCACAGAGGACAAAGGCAGAAGGCCAAGGAAGTATGCAAATGGGTTCAATTGATTATTCAGAAACAAAGAAGCAGATTGCTAATGCCAAGAAGAGAGAACAAATCCGAGAGAGGGAACAAAAGAAGAAAATGAAGAGTGAAGAAGCCATCCAAAGAGAGGAAGAGCTGTGTCAAGATGTTTATCACTTCTTTGATAGTTCTTCTGATGAACAGGAAGCAACATCAGATGATAGTTCCAAAGAGCCATCTGAACCTTTACCAAAGAAAATGAAATACAACACAAGAAATATTTCAAACATTGCTTTAGCTAGTATTCGCCACCATGCTGGACTTCGTGAGGCTGCAGAAATTGCAACTGCCGCTTGGATAGATGCAGGCCTCATCAGCCGAGAGGATGTATCTTTGGTGATAGATCATAATAAAATTAGAAGAGCACAAGAAAAAATAATGAAGGAAATATCTGATCAGCATGAAAAAGATTTAAGCGAGGGAGGGCTCTCCTGTCTTTTGTTTGATGGAAGAATAGATGACACAAAAGTTTTGCTAGAAGTAGAGGGAGTGAACAGAAAGTTTCCAGGTCTCATCAAAGAAGAACACTACTCTGTCTGTTCTGAGCCTGGTGGTCGGTTTTTGTTTCACTTTGCTCCCGAAACTGAAGTAGAAGGGAAGAAACATGCAGAGGTCATTGCTGATCATATTTTATGTTGGGTTCAGGAGAGAGGACTTGGCAGTTCACTGCAGGCTGTTGGTGGAGATTCAACTGCAGTGAACACCGGATGGCAGGGGGGTGTAATGACGCATTTAGAGAAAAAACTAGGAAGAAGACTTGTTTGGATTGTATGTGATTTACATACAGGCGAGCTACCTCTTCGTTATCTCATCCAGGAACTTGATGGTCCTACAAAGAGCAACAACAAGTGGTCAGGTCCCCTTGGCATCATGCTGGATGAAGCAACACAACTAGAAATAAATACAACCTTTCCAAAGGTCGAAGTTGGCCCTCCCCTTCCGGCGTTGTCTGAAGGAGTCATCAAAGATCTCAGCACAGATCAATCCTATGCTTATCGTATTGCCCAAGCAATAAGATCAGGAGAAGTGCCTCAGTCATTGGCTCTCTTGGAGATTGGACCTGTCAGTCACAGCCGTTGGTTAACTACAGCTCTTCGTTTCTGCAGGATTTGGATTTCCAAACACGAATTGAAGGGCAAAGTGCTGAAGAATTTGAGGTTAATTGTTGAATTTATTATTGGAGTTTATCTTCCCCAGTGGTTTAGTGTGAAACTTAATCCTATGTGGGTGGATGGGCCCAATCACCTTTTGTTTCAATTGCAGCTAGTAAGAACACAGAGGAAGGTAGTGAGGGACATCGTGTTACCTGTGGCAAGAAGGTCCGCTTGGTATGCTCGATCAGAAGCAGTTTTGCAAGCAATGCTTTGCAGTCAATGTACCAATCTCCGAACCGAGGCTGTAGAAGTCATTCTAAAGATTAGAGGAACGCTAATAGATGACGACCAGTTGGGAGACTGTTCGTTTCATTCAAGAAAAGTTCCCTCAATAAACGTCAATGCCACCAAATTGTCAGAATTGGTTGACTTGAGTTTGGAAGTCTTAGAGCCACCATTGACAACAAGTCTAACTAGCCAAGAATTGAGAAACCTTAAAGAGACTCCAATGCAGGTGCCGAAGTGGCCTTCCCACACTCAAAGTGTGGAGAGATGTGTGAAAATGGTCACAGAAGCAGCGGGCCATGTTTACAGCCACGAGAGGCGAGAAGGTTACATCAAAGCACAAATAGCAAGCAGACTACTGATGACAAGAAACCAAAGCAAAGAGAGTATGAAGGCATTGGTTACTTTCAAATAGACTACGGATAATAAAATATAATAATTTGAAACTTGAAACAGTAACATGTGTGCAAACGCTGGTTATGTTATAAATTCACAAATATGTACATTTAAAAATCCATTTGATGTAGGTAGGACTTATTATAAAAAAAAATTTATGCCAGAATATTGTTTTGCATGCTTAAAGACTACAATAAATTGCTACCAAATTACTCGATTTTCAATTTAGCCAGTTCACCCCCAAAATTGACACACCCTAGCGGATACTCTATCTAGAATCCCGACGGAAAAGGAGGAAGATAGCGAAGAAGAGTATACAGCTATGCATGTAGTAGAGGAGAACGGGACAGGAAGGAAGGAACTGTGGACGATGGATGGGCTGCGTAAGGAGCAAGAAGGCATGAACTATATGACAAAACTGCGAAGATGGTTGGTGGGAGAGCTGCCGGAGGACGAGGTACAGGTAGAGCTCCAAAATGATGACTTCCGCAAGATGTACTACATCGCATAGGGGAGTCCACTACTACATAACATAGGGGTGTCCACTATTACATAACATGGGGGAGTCCACTACTACATAACATAGGGGTGTCCACTATTACATAGCATGGGGGAGTCCACTACTACATAACATAAGAGAGTCCACTGCTACATAACATAGGGGAGTCCACTATTACATAACATAGAGGAGTCCACTACTACATATCAAAGGGGAGTCCACTACTACATAACATAAGGGAGTCCACTACTACATAACATAGAGTAGTCCACTTCTACATAACATAAGGGAGTCCACCACTTCATAAGATAGGGTTGTCCACTACTACATAACATAGAGCAGTCCACTAATACATAACATAAGGGAGTCCACTACTACATAACAAAGAGGATTCCACTACTACATAACATAAGGGAGTCCACTATTACATAACATAAGGGAGTCCACAACTCCATAACATAGAGAAGTCCACTACTACATAAATAAGGGAGTCCACTACTACATAACATAGGGGAGTTCAATACTACATAACATAGAGGAGTCCACTATTACATAACATAGGAAAGTTCACTACTACATAACATAGGGGAGTCCACTACTACATAGCATAGGGGAGTCCACTACTTCATAACATAGGGGAGTCCACTACTACATAACATAGAGGAGTCCAATACTACAGAACATAAGGGAGTCCACTACTACATAACATAGAGGAGTCCACTACTTCATAACATAAGGGAGTCCACTATTACATAACATAGGGGAGTCCACTACTTCATAACATAAGGGAGTCCACTATTACATAACATAGGGGAGTCCACTACTACATCGCATAGGGGAGTCCACTACTACATAACATAGGGATGTCCACTATTACATAACATAGGGGAGTCCACTACTACATAACATAAGAGAGTCCACTACTACATAACATAGGGGAGTCCACTCCTACATAACATAGGGGAGTCCACTACTACATAACATAGAGGAGTCCACTACTACATAATATTGGGGTGTCCACTATTACATAACATAGGGGAGTTCACTACTACGTAACATAGGGGAGTCCACTGCTACATAAACTAAGGGACTCCCTTATGTTATGTCGTAATGGACTCCCCTGTGTTATGTAGTATTGTACTTCTCTATCTTATGTAGAAGTGCACTCCCTTTTGTCATGTAGTAGTGGACTCCCCTATGTTATGTAACAGTGGACACCCCAATATTATGTAGTAGTGGACTCCTCTATGTTATGTAGTAGTGGACTCCCCTATGTTATGTAGGAGTGGACTCCCCTATGTAAATGTAGTAGTGGACTCCCCTATGTTATGTAATAGTGGACACCCCAATATTATGTAGTAGTGGACTCCTCTATGTTATGTAGTAGTGGACTCCCCTATGTTATGTAGGAGTGGATTCCCCTATGTTATGTAGTAGTGGACTCTCTTATGTTATGTTGTAGTGGACTCCCCTATGTTATGTAATAGTGGACACCCCTATGTTATGTAGTAGTGGACTCCTCTATATTATGTAGTAGTGGACTCCCCTATGTTATGTAATAGTGGACACCCCTATGTTATGTAGTAGTGGACTCCTCTTCATTATGTAGTAGTGGACTCCTCTATATTATGTAGTAGTGGACTCCTCTATTTTATGTAAAAGTGGACTCCTCTATATTATGTAGTAGTGGACTCCCCTATGATATGTCGTAGTGGACACCCCTATGTTATGTAGTAGTGGACTCCTCTATATTATGTAGTAGTGGACTCCCCTATGTTATGTAATAGTGGACACCCCTATGTTATGTAGTAGTTTTACTCCTCTATGTTATGTAGTAGTGGACTCCCTTATGTAATGTAGTAGTGGACTCCCCTATGTTATGTAGTAGAGGACTCCCTTATGTAATGTAGTAGTGGACTCCCCTATGCTATGTAGTAGTGGACTCCCTTATGTTATGTAGTAGTGGACTCCCCTATGATATGTAGTAGTGGACTCCTCTATGTTATGTAATAGTGGACTCACCTATGTTATGTAGCAGTGGACTCTCTTATGTTATGTAGTAGTGGACTCCCCCATGTTATGTAATAGTGGACACCCCTATGTTATGTAGTAGTGGACTCCCCTATGCGATGTAGTAGTGGACTCTCCTATGTTATGTAATAGTGGACTCCCTTATGTTATGAAGTAGTGGACTCCTCTATGTTATGTAGTAGTGGACTCCTCTATGTTATGTAATAGTGGACTCCCTTATGTTATGTAGTAGTGGACTCCCTTATGTTATGTAATAGTGGACTCCCTTATGTTATGTATTAGTCCACTACTACATAACAAAGAGGAGCCCACTACTACATAACATAGGGGTGTCCACTATTATATAACATAGGGGAGTCCACTACTACATAACATAAGGGAGTCCACTACTACATAACATAAGGGAGTCCACTACTACATAACGTAGTGTAGTCCACTTTTACATAACATAAGGGAGTCCACTACTTCATAAGATAGGGTTGTCCAATACTACATAATATAGAGGAGTCCACTACTACATAACATAAGGGAGTCCACTACTACATAACATAGAGGAGTCCACTACTACATAACATAAGGGAGTCCACTATTACATAACATAAGGGAGTCCACTACTACATAACATAGAGAAGTCCACTACTACATAAATAAGGGAGTCCACTACTACATAACATAGAGGAGTCATTTACTACATAACATAGAGGAGTCCACTACTTCATAACATAAGGGAGTCCACTATTACATAACATAGGGGAGTCCACTACTTCATAACATAAGGGAGTCCACTATTACATAACATAGGGGAGTCCACTACTACATCGCATAGGGGAGTCCACTACTACATAACATAGGGATGTCCACTATTACATAACATAGGGGAGTCCACTACTACATAACATAAGAGAGTCCACTACTACATAACATAGGGGAGTCCACTCCTACATAACATAGGGGAGTCCACTACTACATAACATAGAGGAGTCCACTACTACATAATATTGGGGTGTCCACTATTACATAACATAGGGGAGTCCACTACTACGTAACATAGGGGAGTCCACTGCTACATAACATAAGGGACTCCCTTATGTTATGTCGTAATGGACTCCCCTGTGTTATGTAGTATTGTACTTCTCTATCTTATGTAGAAGTGCACTCCCTTTTGTCATGTAGTAGTGGACTCCCCTATGTTATGTAATAGTGGACACCCCAATATTATGTAGTAGTGGACTCCTCTATGTTATGTAGTAGTGGACTCCCCTATGTTATGTAGGAGTGGACTCCCCTATGTAAATGTAGTAGTGGACTCCCCTATGTTATGTAATAGTGGACACCTCAATATTATGTAGTAGTGGACTCCTCTATGTTATGTAGTAGTGGACTCCCCTATGTTATGTAGGAGTGGATTCCCCTATGTTATGTAGTAGTGGACTCTCTTATGTTATGTTGTAGTGGACTCCCCTATGTTATGTAATAGTGGACACCCCTATGTTATGTAGTAGTGGACTCCTCTATATTATGTAGTAGTGGACTCCCCTATGTTATGTAATAGTGGACACCCCTATGTTATGTAGTAGTGGACTCCTCTTCATTATGTAGTAGTGGACTCCTCCATATTATGTAGTAGTGGACTCCTCTATTTTATGTAAAAGTGGACTCCTCTATATTATGTAGTAGTGGACTCCCCTATGTTATGTCGTAGTGGACACCCCTATGTTATGTAGTAGTGGACTCCTCTATATTATGTAGTAGTGGACTCCCCTATGTTATGTAATAGTGGACACCCCTATGTTATGTAGTAGTTTTACTCCTCTATGTTATGTAGTAGTGGACTCCCTTATGTAATGTAGTAGTGGACTCCCCTATGTTATGTAGTAGAGGACTCCCTTATGTAATGTAGTAGTGGACTCCCCTATGCTATGTAGTAGTGGACTCCCTTATGTTATGTAGTAGTGGACTCCCCTATGATATGTAGTAGTGGACTCCTCTATGTTATGTAATAGTGGACTCACCTATGTTATGTAGCAGTGGACTCTCTTATGTTATGTAGTAGTGGACTCCCCCATGTTATGTAATAGTGGACACCCCTATGTTATGTAGTAGTGGACTCCCCTATGCGATGTAGTAGTGGACTCTCCTATGTTATGTAATAGTGGACTCCCTTATGTTATGAAGTAGTGGACTCCTCTATGTTATGTAGTAGTGGACTCCTCTATGTTATGTAATAGTGGACTCCCTTATGTTATGTAGTAGTGGACTCCCTTATGTTATGTAATAGTGGACTCCCTTATGTTATGTATTAGTCCACTACTACATAACAAAGAGGAGCCCACTACTACATAACATAAGGGTGTCCACTATTATATAACATAGGGGAGTCCACTACTACATAACATAAGGGAGTCCACTACTACATAACATAAGGGAGTCCACTACTACATAACGTAGTGTAGTCCACTTTTACATAACATAAGGGAGTCCACTACTTCATAAGATAGGGTTGTCCAATACTACATAATATAGAGGAGTCCACTACTACATAACATAAGGGAGTCCACTACTACATAACATAGAGGAGTCCACTACTACATAACATAAGGGAGTCCACTATTACATAACATAAGGGAGTCCACTACTACATAACATAGAGAAGTCCACTACTACATAAATAAGGGAGTCCACTACTACATAACATAGAGGAGTCATTTACTACATAACATAGAGGAGTCCACTACTTCATAACATAAGGGAGTCCACTATTACATAACATAGGGGAGTCCACTACTTCATAACATAAGGGAGTCCACTATTACATAACATAGGGGAGTCCACTACTACATCGCATAGGGGAGTCCACTACTACATAACATAGGGATGTCCACTATTACATAGCATAGGGGAGTCCACTACTACATAACATAAGAGAGTCCACTACTACATAACATAGGGGAGTCCACTCCTACATAACATAGGGGAGTCCACTACTACATAACATAGAGGAGTCCACTACTACATAATATTGGGGTGTCCACTATTACATAACATAGGGGAGTCCACTACTACGTAACATAGGGGAGTCCACTGCTACATAACATAAGGGACTCCCTTATGTTATGTCGTAATGGACTCCCCTGTGTTATGTAGTATTGTACTTCTCTATCTTATGTAGAAGTGCACTCCCTTTTGTCATGTAGTAGTGGACTCCCCTATGTTATGTAATAGTGGACACCCCAATATTATGTAGTAGTGGACTCCTCTATGTTATGTAGTAGTGGACTCCCCTATGTTATGTAGGAGTGGACTCCCCTATGTAAATGTAGTAGTGGACTCCCCTATGTTATGTAATAGTGGACACCTCAATATTATGTAGTAGTGGACTCCTCTATGTTATGTAGTAGTGGACTCCCCTATGTTATGTAGGAGTGGATTCCCCTATGTTATGTAGTAGTGGACTCTCTTATGTTATGTTGTAGTGGACTCCCCTATGTTATGTAATAGTGGACACCCCTATGTTATGTAGTAGTGGACTCCTCTATATTATGTAGTAGTAGACTCCCCTATGTTATGTAATAGTGGACACCCCTATGTTATGTAGTAGTGGACTCCTCTTCATTATGTAGTAGTGGACTCCTCCATATTATGTAGTAGTGGACTCCTCTATTTTATGTAAAAGTGGACTCCTCTATATTATGTAGTAGTGGACTCCCCTATGTTATGTCGTAGTGGACACCCCTATGTTATGTAGTAGTGGACTCCTCTATATTATGTAGTAGTGGACTCCCCTATGTTATGTAATAGTGGACACCCCTATGTTATGTAGTAGTTTTACTCCTCTATGTTATGTAGTAGTGGACTCCCTTATGTAATGTAGTAGTGGACTCCCCTATGTTATGTAGTAGAGGACTCCCTTATGTAATGTAGTAGTGGACTCCCCTATGCTATGTAGTAGTGGACTCCCTTATGTTATGTAGTAGTGGACTCCCCTATGATATGTAGTAGTGGACTCCTCTATGTTATGTAATAGTGGACTCACCTATGTTATGTAGCAGTGGACTCTCTTATGTTATGTAGTAGTGGACTCCCCCATGTTATGTAATAGTGGACACCCCTATGTTATGTAGTAGTGGACTCCCCTATGCGATGTAGTAGTGGACTCTCCTATGTTATGTAATAGTGGACTCCCTTATGTTATGAAGTAGTGGACTCCTCTATGTTATGTAGTAGTGGACTCCTCTATGTTATGTAATAGTGGACTCCCTTATGTTATGTAGTAGTGGACTCCCTTATGTTATGTAATAGTGGACTCCCTTATGTTATGTATTAGTCCACTACTACATAACAAAGAGGAGCCCACTACTACATAACATAAGGGGGTCCACTATTATATAACATAGGGAAGTCCACTACTACATAACATAAGGGAGTCCACTACTACATAACATAAGGGAGTCCACTACTACATAACGTAGTGTTGTCCACTTCTACATAGCATAAGGGAGTCCACTACTTCATAAGATAGGGTTGTCCAATACTACATAATATAGAGGAGTCCACTACTACATAACATAAGGGAGTCCACTACTACATAACATAGAGGCGTCCACTACTACATAACATAAGGGAGTCCACTATTACATAACATAAGGGAGTCCACTACTACAAAACATAGAGAAGTCCACTACTACATAAATAAGGGAGTCCACTACTACATAACATAGAGGAGTCATTTACTACATAACATAAGGGATTCCACCACTACATAACATAGGGGAGTCCACAACTAAATAACATAGGGGCGTTCACTACTACATAACATAGGGGAGTCCACAACTACATAACATAGGGGAGCCAATAACTACATAACATAGGGGAGTCCACTACTACATAACATTGGGGTGTCCACTATTACATAACATAGGGGAGTCCACTACTATTTAACATAGGGGAGTCCACTACTACATAACATAGGGAGTCCACTACTACATAACATAGAGGAGTCCACTACTAGATAACATTAGGGAGTCCACTACTATATAACATAGAGGAGTCCACTACTTCATAAAATAGGGGAGTCCACTACTACATAACCTAGAGGAGTCCACTACTACATAACATAACGGAGTCCAGTACTACATAACATAGAGGAGTCCACTACTTCATAATATAAGGGAGTCCACTATTACATAACATAGGGGAGTCCACTACTACATCACATAGGGGAGTCCACTACTACATAACATAGGGGTGTCCACTATTACATAACACAGGGGAGTCCACTACTACATAACATAAGAGAGTCCACTACTACATAACATAGGGGAGTCCACTATTACATAACATTGAGGAGTCCACTACTATATATCATAGGGGAGTCCACTACTACATAACATAGAGGAGTCCACTACTACATAACATAGGGGTGTCCACTACGACATAACATAGGGGAGTCCACTACTACATAACATAGAGGAATCCTTTACTACATAACATAAGGGAGTCCACTACTTCATAAGATAGGGTTGTCCACTACTACATAACATAGAGGAGTCCACTACTACATAACATAAGGGAGTCCACTACTTCATAAGATAGGGTTGTCCACTACTACATAACATAGAGGAGTCCACTACTACATAACATAAGGGAGTCCACTACTACATAACATAGAGGAGTCCACTACTACATAACATAAGGGAGTCCACTACTACATAACATAGAGGAATCCTTTACTACATAACATAAGGGAGTCCACTACTACATAACATAGAGGAGTCCACTACTACATAACATAGGGGAGTCCAATACTACATAACATAGAGGAGTCCACTATTTCATAACATAGGAAAGTTCACTACTACATAACATAGGGGAGTCCACTACTACATCGCATAGGGGAGTCCACTACTACATAACATAGGGGTGTCCACTATTACATAACATAGGGGAGTCCAGTACTACATAACATAAGAGAGTCCACTACTACATAACATAAGGGAGTCCACTCCTACAGAACATAGGGGAGTCCACTACTACATAACATAGAGGAGTCCACTACTACATAATATTGGGGTGTCCACTATTACATAACATAGGAGAGTCCACTACTACATAACATAGGGGAGTCCACTGCTACATAACATAAGGGACTCCCTTATGTTATGTCGTAATGGACTCCCCTGTGTTATGTAGTATTGTACTTCTCTATCTTATGTAGAAGTGCACTCCCTTTTGTTATGTAGTAGTGGACTCCTCTATTTTATGTAACAGTGGACTCCTCTATATTAGTGTAGTAGTGGATTCCCCTATGTTCTGTCGTAGTGGACACCACTATGTTATGTAGTAGTGGACTCCTCTATGTTATGTAGTATTGGACTCCCCTGTGTTATGTAATAGTGGACACCCCTATGTTATGTAGTATTTTTATTCCTCTATGTTATGTAGCAGAGGTCTCCCTTATGTTATGTAGTAGTGGACTCCCCTATGTTATGTAATAGTGGACACCCCTATGTTATGTAGTAGTGGACTCCCCTATGTTATGTAGTAGTGGACTCCCTTTTGTTATGTAATAGTGGACTCCCTTATGTTATGTAGTAGTGGGCTCCTCTATGTTATGTAGTAGTGGACTCCCTTATGTTATGTAGTTGTGGACTCCTCTATGTTATGTAGTAGTGGACTCCCTTATGTTATAGTGTAGTGGACTCCTCTATGTTATGTAGTAGTGGACTCCCTTAAGTCATGTAGTAGTGGGCTCCTCTATGTTATATAATAGTGGACTCCCTTATGTTATGTAGTATTGGTCTCCCTTATGATATGTAGTAGTGGACTCCTCTATGTTATATAATAGTGGACTTCCTTATGTTATGTAATAGTGGACTCCCTTATGTTTTGTAGTAGTGGACTCTCTTATGTTATGTAGTATTGGACTCCTCTATGTTATGTAGTAGTGGACTCCCCTATGATATGTAGTAGTGTACTCCTCTATGCTATGTAGTAGTGGACTCCCTTATTTTATGTAGTATAGGACTCCTCTATGTTATGTAGTAGTGGACTCCCTTATGTTATGTAGCATTGGTCTCCCCTATGATATGTAGTAGTGGACCCCCTTATGTTATGTAGTATTGGACTCCTCTATGTAATGTAGTAGTGGACTCCCCTATGTTATGAAGTAGTGGACTCCCCTATGCTATGTAGTAGTGGACTCCCCTATGTTATGTAGTAGTAAACTTTCCTATGTTATGTAATAGTGGACACCCCTATGTTTTGTAGTAGTGGACTCCCCTATGTTATGTAGTAGTGGACTCCTCTTTGTTATGTAGTAGTGGAGTCCCCTATGTTATGTAATAGTGGACACCCCTATGTTATGTAGTAGTGGGCTCCTCTTTGTTATGTAGTAGTGGACTACTACATAACATAAGGGAGTCCACTATTACATAACAAAGAGGAGTCCACTACTACATAACATAGGGGAGTCCACTACTACAAAACATAGGGGTGTCCACTATTACATAACATAACGGAGTCCACTACTACATAACATAGGGGAGTCCACTACTACATAACATAAGAGAGTCTACTACTACATAACATAGGGGAGTCCACTCCTACATAACATAGGGGACTCCACTACTACATAACTTAGAGGAGTCCACTACTACATAATATTGGGGTGTCCACTATTACATAACATAGGGGAGTCCACTACTACATAACATAGGGGAGTCCACTACTACATAACATAGGGGAGTCCACTCCTACATAACATAGGGGACTCCACTACTACATAACATAGAGGAGTCCACTACTACATAATATTGGGGTGTCCACTATTACATAACATAGGGGAGTCCACTACTACATAACATAGGGGAGTCCACTGCTACATAACATAAGGGACTCCCTTATGCTATGTCGTAATGGACTCCCCTGTGTTATGTAGTATTGTACTTCTCTATCTTATGTAGAAGTGCACTCCCTTTTGTCATGTAGTAGTGGACTCCCCTATGTTATGTAATAGTGGACACCCCAATATTATGTAGTAGTGGACTCCTCTATGTTATGTAGTAGTGGACTCCCCTATGTTATGTAGGAGTGGACTCTCTTATGTTATGTTGTAGTGGACTCCCCTATGTTATGTAATAGTGGACACCCCTATGTTATGTAGTAGTGGACTCCTCTATATTATGTAGTATTGGACTCCCCTATGTTATGCAATAGTGGACACCCCTATGTTATGTAGTAGTGGACTCCTCTACATTATTTAGTAGTGGACTCCTCTATATTATGTAGTAGTGGACTCCTCTATTTTATGTAACAGTGGACTCCTCTATATTATGTAGTAGTGGACTCCCCTCTGTTATGTCTTAGTGGACACCCCTATGTTATGTAGTAGTGGACTCCTCTCTATTATGTAGTAGTGGACTCCCCTATGTTATGTAATAGTGGACACCCCTATGTTATGCAGTAGTTTTACTCCTCTATGTTATGTAGTAGTGGACTCCCTTATGTAATGTAGTAGTGGACTCCCCTATGTTATGTAGTAGAGGACTCCCTTATGTAATGTAGTAGTGGACTCCCCTATGTTATGTAGTAGTGGACTCCTCTATGTTATGTAATAGTGGACTCCCTTATGTTATGTAGTAGTGGACTCCCTTATGTTATGTAATAGTGGACTCCCTTATGTTATGTATTAGTCCACTACTACATAACAAAGAGGAGCCCACAACTACATAACATAGGGGTGTCCACTATTATATAACATAGGGGAGTCCACTACTACATAACATAAGGGAGTCCACTACTACATAACATAAGGGAGTCCACTACTACATAACGTAGTGTAGTCCACTTCTACATAACATAAGGGAGTCCACTACTTCATAAGATAGGGTTGTCCACTACTACATAATATAGAGGAGTCCACTACTACATAACATAAGGGAGTCCACTACTACATAACATAGAGGATTCCACTACTACATAACATAAGGGAGTCCACTATTACATAACATAAGGGAGTCCACTACTACATAACATAGAGAAGTCCACTACTACATAAATAAGGGAGTCCACTACTACATAACATAGAGGAGTCCTTTACTACATAACCTAAGGGATTCCACTACTACATAACATAGGGGAGTCCACAACTAAATAACATAGGGGAGTCCAATACTACATAACATAGAGGAGTCCACTATTTCATAACATAGGAAAGTTCACTACTACATAACATAGGGGAGTCCACTACTACATCGCATAGGGGAGTCCACTACTACATAACATAGGGGTGTCCACTATTACATAACATAGGGGAGTCCAGTACTACATAACATAAGAGAGTCCACTACTACATAACATAAGGGAGTCCACTCCTACAGAACATAGGGGAGTCCACTACTACATAACATAGAGGAGTCCACTACTACATAATATTGGGGTGTCCACTATTACATAACATAGGAGAGTCCACTACTACATAACATAGGGGAGTCCACTGCTACATAACATAAGGGACTCCCTTATGTTATGTCGTAATGGACTCCCCTGTGTTATGTAGTATTGTACTTCTCTATCTTATGTAGAAGTGCACTCCCTTTTGTTATGTAGTAGTGGACTCCTCTATTTTATGTAACAGTGGACTCCTCTATATTAGTGTAGTAGTGGATTCCCCTATGTTATGTCGTAGTGGACACCACTATGTTATGTAGTAGTGGACTCCTCTATGTTATGTAGTATTGGACTCCCCTGTGTTATGTAATAGTGGACACCCCTATGTTATGTAGTATTTTTATTCCTCTATGTTATGTAGCAGAGGTCTCCCTTATGTTATGTAGTAGTGGACTCCCCTATGTTATGTAATAGTGGACACCCCTATGTTATGTAGTAGTGGACTCCCCTATGTTATGTAGTAGTGGACTCCCTTTTGTTATGTAATAGTGGACTCCCTTATGTTATGTAGTAGTGGGCTCCTCTATGTTATGTAGTAGTGGACTCCCTTATGTTATGTAGTAGTGGACTCCTCTATGTTATGTAGTAGTGGACTCCCTTATGTTATAGAGTAGTGGACTCCTCTATGTTATGTAGTAGTGGACTCCCTTAAGTCATGTAGTAGTGGGCTCCTCTATGTTATATAATAGTGGACTCCCTTATGTTATGTAGTATTGGTCTCCCTTATGATATGTAGTAGTGGACTCCTCTATGTTATATAATAGTGGACTTCCTTATGTTATGTAATAGTGGACTCCCTTATGTTTTGTAGTAGTGGACTCTCTTATGTTATGTAGTATTGGACTCCTCTATGTTATGTAGTAGTGGACTCCCCTATGATATGTAGTAGTGTACTCCTCTATGCTATGTAGTAGTGAACTCCCTTATTTTATGTAGTATAGGACTCCTCTATGTTATGTAGTAGTGGACTCCCTTATGTTATGTAGCATTGGTCTCCCCTATGATATGTAGTAGTGGACCCCCTTATGTTATGTAGTATTGGACTCCTCTATGTAATGTAGTAGTGGACTCCCCTATGTTATGAAGTAGTGGACTCCCCTATGCTATGTAGTAGTGGACTCCCCTATGTTATGTAGTAGTAAACTTTCCTATGTTATGTAATAGTGGACACCCCTATGTTTTGTAGTAGTGGACTCCCCTATGTTATGTAGTAGTGGACTCCTCTTTGTTATGTAGTAGTGGAGTCCCCTATGTTATGTAATAGTGGACACCCCTATGTTATGTAGTAGTGGGCTCCTCTTTGTTATGTAGTAGTGGACTACTACATAACATAAGGGAGTCCACTATTACATAACAAAGAGGAGTCCACTACTACATAACATAGGGGAGTCCACTACTACAAAACATAGGGGTGTCCACTATTACATAACATAACGGAGTCCACTACTACATAACATAGGGGAGTCCACTACTACATAACATAAGAGAGTCCACTACTACATAACATAGGGGAGTCCACTCCTACATAACATAGGGGACTCCACTACTACATAACATAGAGGAGTCCACTACTACATAATATTGGGGTGTCCACTATTACATAACATAGGGGAGTCCACTACTACATAACATAGGGGAGTCCACTACTACATAACATAGGGGAGTCCACTCCTACATAACATAGGGGACTCCACTACTACATAACATAGAGGAGTCCACTACTACATAATATTGGGGTGTCCACTATTACATAACATAGGGGAGTCCACTACTACATAACATAGGGGAGTCCACTGCTACATAACATAAGGGACTCCCTTATGCTATGTCGTAATGGACTCCCCTGTGTTATGTAGTATTGTACTTCTCTATCTTATGTAGAAGTGCACTCCCTTTTGTCATGTAGTAGTGGACTCCCCTATGTTATGTAATAGTGGACACCCCAATATTATGTAGTAGTGGACTCCTCTATGTTATGTAGTAGTGGACTCCCCTATGTTATGTAGGAGTGGACTCTCTTATGTTATGTTGTAGTGGACTCCCCTATGTTATGTAATAGTGGACACCCCTATGTTATGTAGTAGTGGACTCCTCTATATTATGTAGTATTGGACTCCCCTATGTTATGCAATAGTGGACACCCCTATGTTATGTAGTAGTGGACTCCTCTACATTATTTAGTAGTGGACTCCTCTATATTATGTAGTAGTGGACTCCTCTATTTTATGTAACAGTGGACTCCTCTATATTATGTAGTAGTGGACTCCCCTCTGTTATGTCGTAGTGGACACCCCTATGTTATGTAGTAGTGGACTCCTCTATATTATGTAGTAGTGGACTCCCCTATGTTATGTAATAGTGGACACCCCTATGTTATGCAGTAGTTTTACTCCTCTATGTTATGTAGTAGTGGACTCCCTTATGTAATGTAGTAGTGGACTCCCCTATGTTATGTAGTAGAGGACTCCCTTATGTAATGTAGTAGTGGACTCCCCTATGTTATGTAGTAGTGGACTCCTCTATGTTATGTAATAGTGGACTCCCTTATGTTATGTAGTAGTGGACTCCCTTATGTTATGTAATAGTGGACTCCCTTATGTTATGTATTAGTCCACTACTACATAACAAAGAGGAGCCCACAACTACATAACATAGGGGTGTCCACTATTATATAACATAGGGGAGTCCACTACTACATAACATAAGGGAGTCCACTACTACATAACATAAGGGAGTCCACTACTACATAACGTAGTGTAGTCCACTTCTACATAACATAAGGGAGTCCACTACTTCATAAGATAGGGTTGTCCACTACTACATAATATAGAGGAGTCCACTACTACATAACATAAGGGAGTCCACTACTACATAACATAGAGGATTCCACTACTACATAACATAAGGGAGTCCACTATTACATAACATAAGGGAGTCCACTACTACATAACATAGAGAAGTCCACTACTACATAAATAAGGGAGTCCACTACTACATAACATAGAGGAGTCCTTTACTACATAACATAAGGGATTCCACTACTACATAACATAGGGGAGTCCACAACTAAATAACATAGGGGAGTTCACTACTACATAACATAGGGGAGTCCACAACTACATAACATAGGGGAGCCCACAACTACATAACATAGGGGAGTCCACTACTACATAACATAGGGGAGTCCACAACTACATAACATGAGGAGTCCACTACTACATAACATAGGGGAGTCCACTACTACATAACATAGAGGAATCCACTACTACATAAGATATAGGAGTCCACTACTACATAACATTGAGGAGTCCACTACTACTTAGCATAGGGGAGTCCACTACTACATACCATAGTGGATTCCACAACTACATAACATAAGGGAGTCCACTACTACATAACATAGAGAAGTCCACTACTACATAAATAAGGGAGTCCACTACTACATAACATAGAGGAATCCACTACTACATAAGATAGAGGAGTCCACTACTACATAACATTGAGGAGTCCACTACTTCTTAGCATAGGGGAGTCCATTACTACATAAGATAGTGGAGTCCACAACTACATAACATAGGGGAGTTCACTTCTACATTACATAGGGGAGTCCACTACTTCATAACATAGGGGAGTCCACTCTTACATAGCATAGGGGAGTCCACAACTTCATAACATAGGGGAGTCCACTACTACATAACATAGGGGAGTCCACTCTTACATAACATAGGGGAGTCCAGAACTTCATAACATAGGGGAGTCCACTACTACATAACATAGGGGAGTCCACTACTACATAACATAGGGGAGTCCACTACTACATAACATAGGGGAGTCCACTCTTACATAACATAGGGGAGTCCACAACTTCATAACATAGGGGAGTCCACTACTACATAACATAGGGGAGTCCACTACTACATAACATAGGGGAGTCCAATACTACATAACATAAGGGAGTCCACTACTACATAACATAAGGGAGTCCACTACTACATAACATAGGGGAGTCCAATACTACATGAACTACTGAGGTAAAGCCACCAAAATCCACAGATGAGACAGACCCGGCTACTGAAAATGTCTGCTTTCAGTTTATTTTTTCTATATATCAGCTTACGTCATTCTCACTCATTCTCACTCACTCATTCTCAAACCTATCTAAGCTCGGGACTTTACACCTATCAAATATTCAATTGCACCACTAAACACTCACACACACACACACACACACACACAGCAAGCACGAGCACACAAAGACAGATACTCTCAGACTGAGGTCCGAGATTTGCGCCGATGACCAGGAGTGGAGTTGATGTTCAGGCGGCATAACATGAGTTGTCGCGGCGGACTTCACCATTGTCCAGCCAATAGTCACGCCTCGTCGACCACCCTCCCCTCCCTTAGGCCTAGATTGTTAACAGCGACAACGGCAGCAGTCAGCACATTAAACTACTTTCGCGTGTACTCAGTGCGTCATTTCATCAATAATTATTACTTGCTCAATCCTGTTACCTTTGGTGGAAGAAAATGACCGTAATCGGTGAGCAACATGGAATCTCCCTTCACTCACTGCTCTTTTCCTTCACTCACTGCTGTTATTCATCCACTCCTGTTTTCCTTCACTCACTGTTGTTTTCCTTCACTCACTTCTGTTTTCCTTCAATCACTGCTGTTATTTACCCACTGCTGTTTTCCTTCACTCACTGCTGTTATTCATTCACTGGTGTTTTCCTTCACCCACTGCTGTTTTCCTTCACCCACTGCTGTTTTCCTTCACTCACTGCTGTTTTCCTTCAATCACTGCTGTTATTTACCCACTGCTGTTTTCTTTCACTCACTGCTGTCATTCACTAGTTGCTGTTTTCCTTCATTTACTGGTGTCATTCACTCACTGCTGGTTTCCTTCACCCACTGCTGGTTTCCTTCACCCACTGCTGTTTTCCTTCACTCACTGCTGTTTTCCTTCACAAACTGCTGTTTTCCTTCACTCACTGCTTTTTTTTCACTCACTGCTGTCATTCACTCACTGCTGCTTTCCTTCACTCACTGCTGTTTTCCTTCACTCTCTGCTGTTTTCTTTCGCTCACTGCTGTCATTCACTCACTGCTCTTTTCCTTCACTCACTGCTGTTTTCCTTCACTCACTGCTTTTTTTTTCACTCACTGCTGTCATTCACTCACTGCTGTTTTCTTTCACTCACTGCTGTTTTCCTTCACTCACTGCTGTTTTCTTTCACTCACTGCTGTCATTCACTCACTGCTGTTTTCCTTCACTCACTGCTGTCATTCACTAGTTGCTGTTTTCCTTCATTTACTGGTGTCATTCACTCACTGCTGGTTTCCTTCACCCACTGCTGGTTTCCTTCACCCACTGCTGTTTTCCTTCACTCACTGCTGTTTTCCTTCACTCACTGCTGTTTTACTTCACTCACTGCTTTTTTTTCACTCACTGCTGTCATTCACTCACTGCTGTTTTCCTTCACTCGCTGCTGTTTTCCTTCACTCACTGCTGTTTTCTTTCGCTCACTGCTGTCATTCACTCACTGCTGTTTTCCTTCACTCACTGCTGTTTTCCTTCACTCACTGCTGTTTTCCTTCACTCACTGCTTTTTTTCACTCACTGCTGTTTTCTTTCACTCACTGCTGTCATTCACTCACTGCTGTTTTCTTTCACTCACTGCTGTTTTCTTTCACTCACTGCTGTTTTCCTTCACTCAATGCTGTTTTCCTTCACTCACTGCTGTTTTCCTTCACTCACTGCTGTTTTCTTTCACTCACTGCTGTTTTCCTTCACTCATTGCTGTTTTCCTTCACTCACTGCTGTCATTCACTCACTGCTGTTTTCCTTCACTCATTGCTGTTTTCCTTCACTCATTGCTGTTTTCCTTCACTCACTGCTGTTTTATTTCACTCACTGCTGTTTTCCTTCACTCACTGCTGTTTTCCTTCACTCACTGCTGTTTTCCTTCACTCACTGCTGTTTTCTTTCACTCACTGCTGTTTTCCTTCACTCACTGCTGTTTTCCTTCACTCATTGCTGTTTTCCTTCACTCACTGCTGTTTTCCTTCACTCACTGCTGTTTTCCTTCACTCATTGCTGTTTTCCTTCACTCACTGCTGTTTTCCTTCACTCACTGCTGTTTTCCTTCACTCATTGCTGTTTTCCTTCACTCACTGCTGTTTTCTTTCACTCACTGCTGTTTTCCTTCACTCACTGCTGTTTTCCTTCACTCACTGCTGTTTTCCTTCACTCACTGCTGTTTTCTTTCACTCACTGCTGTTTTCCTTCACTCACTGCTGTTTTCCTTCACTCATTGCTGTTTTCCTTCACTCACTGCTGTTTTCTTTCACTCACTGCTGTTTTCCTTCACTCACTGCTGTTTTCCTTCACTCACTACTGTTTTCTTTCACTCACTACTGTCATTCACTCACTGCTGTTTTCTTTCACTCACTGCTGTCATTCACTCACTGCTGTTTTCCTTCACTCACTGCTGTTTTCCTTCACTCACTGCTGTTTTCCTTCACTCATTGCTGTTTTCCTTCACACATTGCTATTTTCCTTCACTCACTGCTGTTTTCCTTCACTCACTGCTGCTTTCTTTCACTCACTGCTGTTTTCCTTCACTCACTGCTATTTTTCTTCACTCATTGCTGTTTTCCTTCACTCACTGCTGTTTTCTTTCACTCACTGCTGTTTTCCTTCTCTCACTGCTGTTTTCCTTCACTCACTGCTGTTTTCTTTCACTCACTGCTGTTTTCCTTCACTCACTGCTGTTTTCCTTCACTCACTGCTGTTTTCTTTCACTCACTGCTGTTTTCCTTCACTCATTGCTGTTTTCCTTCACTCACTGCTGTTTTCCTTCACTCACTGCTGTTTTCCTTCACTCACTGCTGTTTTCTTTCACTCACTGCTGTTTTCCTTCACTCACTGCTGTTTTCCTTCACTCACTGCTGTTTTCCTTCACTCACTGCTGTTTTCCTTCACTCACTTTTATTTTCTATCACTCATTGCTGTTTTCCTTCACCCACTGCTGTTTTCTTTCACTCACTGCTGTTTTCCTTCACTCACTGCTGTTTTCCTTCACTCACTGCTGCTTTCTTTCACTCACTGCTGTTTTCCTTCACTCACTGCTGTTTTCCTTCACTCACTGCTGTTTTCTTTCACTCACTGCTGTTTTCCTTCACTCACTGCTGTTTTCCTTCACCCACTGCTGTTTTCTTTCACTCACTGCTGTCATTCACTCACTGCTGTTTTCCTTCACTCACTGCTGTTTTCTTTCACTCACTGCTGTTTTCCTTCACTCACTGCTGTTTTCCTTCACTCACTGCTGTTTTCCTTCACTCACTGCTGTTTTCTTCACTCACTGCTTTTTTTTCACTCACTGCTGTCATTCACTCACTGCTGTTTTCCTTCACTCACTGCTGTTTTCCTTCACTCACTGCTGTTTTCTTCACTCACTGCTGTCATTCACTCACTGCTGTTTTCCTTCACTCACTGCTGTTTTCCTTCACTCACTGCTGTTTTCTTCACTCACTGCTGTTTTCCTTCACTCACTGCTGTTTTCCTTCACTCACTGCTGTTTTCCTTCACTCACTGCTGTTTTCTTCACTCACTGCTGTTTTCCTTCACTCACTGCTGTTTTCCTTCACTCACTGCTGTTTTCATTCACTCACTGCTGTTTTCCTTCACTCACTGCTGTTTTCCTTCACTCACTGCTGTTTTCCTTCACTCACTGCTGTTTTCTTTCACTCACTGCTGTTTTCCTTCACTCACTGCTGTTTTCCTTCACTCACTGCTGTTTTCCTTCACTCACTGCTGTTTCCTTCACTCACTGCTGTTTTCCTTCACTCACTGCTGTTTTCCTTCACTCACTGCTGTTTTCCTTCACTCACTGCTGTTTTCCTTCACTCACTGCTGTTTTCTTCACTCACTGCTGTCTTCACTCACTGCTGATTTCCTTCACTCACTGCTGTTTTCCTTCACTCACTGCTGTTTTCCTTCACTCACTGCTGTTTCCTTCACTCACTGCTGTTTTCCTTCACTCACTGCTGTTTTCCTTCACTCACTGCTGTTTTCCTTCACTCACTGCTGTTTCATTCACTCACTGCTGTTTTCCTTCACTCACTGCTGTTTTCCTTCACTCACTGCTGTTTTCTTTCACTCACTGCTGTTTCCTTCACTCACTGCTGTTTTCCTTCACTCACTGCTGTTTTCCTTCACTCACTGCTGTTTTCCTTCACTCACTGCTGTTTTCCTTCACTCACTGCTGTTTTCCTTCACTCACTGCTGTTTTCCTTCACTCACTGCTGTTTTCCTTCACTCACTGCTGTTTTCAATCACTGCTTCTTCACTCACTGCTGTTTTCCTTCACTCACTGCTGTTTTCCTTCACTCACTGCTGTTTTCCTTCACTCACTGCTGTCATTCACTCACTGCTGTTTTCCTTCACTCACTGCTGTTTTCCTTCACTCACTGCTGTTTTCCTTCACTCACTGCTGTTTTCTCTCACTCACTGCTGTTTTCTTTCACTCACTGCTGTCATTCACTCACTGCTGTTTTCTTCACTCACTGCTGTTTTCCTTCACTCACTGCTGTTTTCCTTCACTCACTGCTGTTTTCCTTCACTCACTGCTGTTTTCCTTCACTCACTGCTGTTTTCTTCACTCACTGCTGTTTTCCTTCACTCACTGCTGTTTTCCTTCACTCACTGCTGTTTTCTTACACTCACTGCTGTTTTCC
This sequence comes from Homarus gammarus, assembly GCA_958450375.1. Lineage (NCBI taxonomy): Eukaryota > Metazoa > Arthropoda > Malacostraca > Decapoda > Nephropidae > Homarus > Homarus gammarus. The sequence continues at coordinate 1,967,374 of CAUDMG010003627.1, read as the reverse complement.
TTCACTCACTGCTGTTTTCCTTCACTCACTGCTGTTTTCCTTCACTCACTGCTGTTTTCCTTCACTCACTGCTGTTTTCCTTCACTCACTGCTGTTTTCCTTCACTCACTGCTGTTTTCCTTCACTCACTGCTGTTTTCCTTCACTCACTGCTGTTTTCCTTCACTCACTGCTGTTTTCCTTCACTCACTGCTGTTTTCCTTCACTCACTGCTGTTTTCCTTCACTCACTGCTGTTTTCCTTCACTCACTGCTGTTTTCCTTCACTCACTGCTGTTTTCCTTCACTCACTGCTGTTTTCCTTCACTCACTGCTGTTTTCCTTCACTCACTGCTGTTTTCCTTCACTCACTGCTGTTTTCTTCACTCACTGCTGTTTTCCTTCACTCACTGCTGTTTTCCTTCACTCACTGCTGTTTTCCTTCACTCACTGCTGTTTTCCTTCACTCACTGCTGTTTTCCTTCACTCACTGCTGTTTTCCTTCACTCACTGCTGTTTTCCTTCACTCACTGCTGTTTTCCTTCACTCACTGCTGTTTTCCTTCACTCACTGCTGTTTTCCTTCACTCACTGCTGTTTTCTTCACTCACTGCTGTTTTCCTTCACTCACTGCTGTTTTCCTTCACTCACTGCTGTTTCATTCACTCACTGCTGTTTTCCTTCACTCACTGCTGTTTTCCTTCACTCACTGCTGTTTTCCTTCACTCACTGCTGTTTTCCTTCACTCACTGCTGTTTTCCTTCACTCACTGCTGTTTTCTTCACTCACTGCTGTTTTCCTTCACTCACTGCTGTTTTCCTTCACTCACTGCTGTTTTCCTTCACTCACTGCTGTTGTTCTTCACTCACTGCTGTTTTCCTTCACTCACTGCTGTTTTCCTTCACTCACTGCTGTTTTCTTCACTCACTGCTGTTTTCCTTCACTCACTGCTGTTTTCCTTCACTCACTGCTGTTTTCCTTCACTCACTGCTGTTTTCCTTCACTCACTGCTGTTTTCCTTCACTCACTGCTGTTTTCCTTCACTCACTGCTGTTTTCCTTCACTCACTGCTGTTTTCCTTCACTCACTGCTGTTTTCCTTCACTCACTGCTGTTTTCCTTCACTCACTGCTGTTTTCCTTCACTCACTGCTGTTTTCCTTCACTCACTGCTGTTTTCCTTCACTCACTGCTGTTTTCTTCACTCACTGCTGTTTTCCTTCACTCACTGCTGTTTTCCTTCACTCACTGCTGTTTTCCTTCACTCACTGCTGTTTTCCTTCACTCACTGCTGTTTTCCTTCACTCACTGCTGTTTTCTTTCACTCACTGCTGTTTTCCTTCACTCACTGCTGTTTTCCTTCACTCACTGCTGTTTTCTTTCACTCACTGCTGTCATTCACTCACTGCTGTTTTCCTTCACTCACTGCTGTTTTCTTTCACTCACTGCTGTTTTCCTTCACTCACTGCTGTTTTCCTTCACTCACTGCTGTTTTCCTTCACTCACTGCTGTTTTCTTCACTCACTGCTGTTTTCCTTCACTCACTGCTGTTTTCCTTCACTCACTGCTGTTTTCCTTCACTCACTGCTGTTTTCCTTCACTCACTGCTGTTTTCATTCACTCACTGCTGTTTTCCTTCACTCACTGCTGTTTTCCTTCACTCACTGCTGTTTTCCTTCACTCACTGCTGTTTTCCTTCACTCACTGCTGTTTTCCTTCACTCACTGCTGTTTTCTTTCACTCACTGCTGTTTTCATTCACTCACTGCTGTTTTCTTTCACTCACTGCTGTTTTCCTTCACTCACTGCTGTTTTCCTTCACTCACTGCTGTTTTCTTTCACTCACTGCTGTCATTCACTCACTGCTGTTTTCCTTCACTCACTGCTGTTTTCCTCTACTCACTGCTGTCATTCACTCACTGCTGTTTTCCTTCACTCACTGCTGTTTTCCTTCACTCACTGCTGTTTTCCTTCACTCACTGCTGTTTTCCTTCACTCATTGCTGTTTTCCTTCACTCACTGCTGTCATTCACTCACTGCTGTTTTCCTTCACTCACTGCTGTTTTCCTTCACTCACTGCTGTTTTCCTTCACTCACTGCTGTTTTCCTTCACTCACTGCTGTTTTCCTTCACTCACTGCTGTTTTCCTTCACTCACTGCTGTTTTCCTTCACTCATTGCTGTTTTCCTTCACTCACTGCTGTTTTCCTTCACTCACTGCTGTTTTCCTTCACTCACTGCTGTTTTCCTTCACTCACTGCTGTTTTCCTTCACTCACTGCTGTTTTCTTTCACTCACTGCTGTTTTCTTTCACTCACTGCTGTTTTCCTTCACTCACTGCTGTTTTCCTTCACTCATTGCTGTTTTCCTTCACTCACTGCTGTCATTCACTCACTGCTGTTTTCCTTCACTCACTGCTGTTTTCCTTCACTCACTGCTGTCATTCACTCACTGCTGTTTTCTTTCACTCACTGCTGTTTTCTTTCACTCACTGCTGTTTTCCTTCACTCATTGCTGTTTTCCTTCACTCACTGCTGTCATTCACTCACTGCTGTTTTCCTTCACTCACTGCTGTTTTCCTTCACTCACTGCTGTTTTCCTTTACTCACTGCTGTCATTCACTCACTGCTGTTTTCCTTCACTCACTGCTATTTTCTTTCACTCACTGCTGTTTTCCTTCACTCATTGCTGTTTTCCTTCACTCACTGCTGTTTTCCTTCTGTAATAGGCCCCTGTCTCATCAACAGAACGTATTATATAAATGGGTCAATACATCTGATATTATATTCAGATTCACCACCCTGTAACTTTCCACTGTCTATGAGTAAGACATGAGATGGACACGTGAGCGGGCAACTCACCCAAGAGGGCGAGACCCATAGCTCAGCATTTCTGTAAGCACGCACTGCGATGCCCCTAAGCTTCAGTAGCTCACCTCAACTCATATCGAAAGGACGTGACCTAACGTTTATCATACATAAACGCCGTCCCTTTCTCATTCACTCCTAGACAGTGAGACTTACGGTTGATATACACTCAGGAATTATATCTACAACCTATTATAATAAAACAAAGGAACTACCGTTTGGGTTTCGTTACTTAAAACCCAAATATAAATATGTGTGAACGGATTGGTTAATTGGACAAGCAGCCGATTCATATAGGTGGCAGCGGTGTGTACGGATTCTTCAAACTGGTAGTCGTATCATCCGTCTGTGTCTTGTGAAAAACAAGAAACCACACAGCAGTGACGCGTTACATAATCCGAGTGTTTAAAACTATATCCCGCATTGAGACGATATGTAGTGAGCGCTCTTTATCTCTGTCACATACAAATACGTGCAGAATTCGTAATATACAAATATTACAGCCTGTTGGTACATATCCAGATTGAGCTGGTTGAGATAGACTCCACTCAGCATTCCCTAGACATTACAGTGTTGCAGTGTTGAACAACAGTTTCGTAGCCTGGAATTCAATTGATATTTCACTAGCAGCTGAGCAGTATTGTTGTGTCGTCAGCGCGAATTACGAAGTTCCTGTGTCATCATACAGATCTCCATATATACGTGGACTGTGAAGACTGGGCACACGGTAGTTTTCGCCAGCGAACCAGCAACCACCAGTGTGATAACCAATCATAGTTTTCTGATCGCCGGAGGAGGAACTCACCTAAATCAAGTGGACTCGTCTCTCACCAAAGCAGAAGCGTCATCTCGTTGCCAAGGAAACCAGCAGCAGGGCACGCATCCTAGGAAGAGGCCCCACCCACACTCCACCCAGAACTCTTGAAGGATCACATTTTCTATACAGACGTACTATTCTGTATAAATAGGTATTTAAATTACATAGTTCTACACACATGAACACGTTCGAGAGATATCTTCACACCGATAGGTTCGTCGGATAGGATTATTTCAATGATAAAGTGTCGAATGTAAGATTAATGTACTAAAATCCTATAATTTACAGTAGTTTGTAAGTGTCTGTCTACTTATTGATAGTTTAATAATTAACTACAAAACATATTCATTTGTCTTGTAAATGAGAGGCAAGTGATCTACTTACTGTTAAGTATTCATTGACCCAAGGGGGCTAATAGATAATTTCTAAGTTTCCCATGTCTAATGTAGATGAAATCGAACGCCTAGCGCAACTGTTTGCTTATAACCAACTCATCGATGATCAAGCCCAGACTGACATTGATTTTGAGTATGGAACACAGTTAAATGAGTCGGTAGGAAGTAGTGAGAAAGTTATAGACGAATCATTTGACGACTTAAACCGTCGTACCCTACGGTCTGGTAATCACTATAGTACCTCACCTAAGTATACAAAAGCAGTTACCCCTGTTACAGGTGATAGTGTGTCTGTTGCTAAATCGGTAACAACATTATTAACCCACCCTTCTGTTAAGAGTAAGAATACTAACTTGCATACTAACACTAAAATGGCTTCGCTAAACCTCACACCAGTACTACTACCACACCTAAAGCTGATAATGTTATTAATATCATGCAGCGCGGTGATTATGTTCGAAATTTCAAGGGGACAAGACGATTATAGGGTCGCACATTTTATTCGTGCATGTGAAGATAGCATGGGCAATAGTCACACAACGACTGACGAAGAAAAGAAAGCATATGTACGTTCCCATATAACGCAGGGTTCCTATGCAGGCAGTCGTTTAAATGCGTTTGGTTTACAAAGCCCTGACTATGAAAAGTTCAAGCGAACGCTAATTGGGATTTTTGGGGGTAGGTCACAGCTGGGCCAACTTCAGATGTCACAGATGCCTCACTCCCAGACTCCTTATGCGACACACTTAGCTCCGATCGCTCCTCCCCGCCTAACATATAAACAGAAAACATCGTTACGATGGGCACATTGTAATAAACATGGCCACGTAATGGAAGATTGTTTTCAGCTCCGAGGTAATAGTGCTAATTTTAAGGCCACACCGGGTGCAAAGCCATTCTCAAAGTCAAACAGAGAGGTAGCCAAAGCAGCACCTCCTCCTCCTACCCAGACAGCGCCCAAATGGTGCGCTCTTCACAAATCGACATCTCATAGTTCACATGAGTGTGATATACTAATAAAGGCTAGGGGAGTGGACCTAAGTGAAACGGAGGTGTCGTATAGGCGCAAGCAGAAACGTCCCCAGGACAAGTCATTGGGGGAAGACCAGCGCACACTACAGCAAGGAGAGGGATAGATAGGGAAATTCCCACCCCTCCTCACAGCACTTCTATAGCGGCCTCATTAATAGCGGCGCTTAGCAAAGTGGAAGTGTTGTCAGTGCCGGTAAGAGTGGATAATACCAGATTGGCTCTTGATTTAGACACAGGTGCTTGCGCTAATGTATTGGCCTTGACATCATATCATGAGTTACAACGTAAATTCCCTCACCGCAAATTCAAATGGAGGCCTAGTAACGCTGAGCTCGAAGGAGTTTCAGGTACTCAGCTGAGCATCAAAGGAATGGTGACGTTACCACTCAGATTCTCAAGACGTGGTACGCCCTTCTACGCGGACTTTTATATAGTTCAGCAGTTCAATTTGCCAGCTGACGGGTTACTTGGTCTACCAACTCTTCGAAAGAACATGATAGATGTTCATCCACGTAATAATAGTGTTACGTTTAAAGGTGTTTCCTACACAGCAATGAGTCATTCTGAACCTATGCTCACCGCTTGGACGAAAGTGTTGTCTACCAATCCTATTAAGAGGAAGGCGGATCATGCGTCAGAGACATCTCTCGACCTCAACCACACACCTTCCCAGCGTGATTACAGCAGCAAGAGTTGGAAGATAGTACCTGCAATGTTGAAGAGTACTCTCCATTACCAGAATGAGGAATTCACCAACGCAACAATCCTGTGAGCTGAGGTGAACATTAGTTTCTGCAAATGATTCGTTCACTGCCCAGGGTGTGACAGGACGTGACTGCAGTTGTTGTGACTACTCATCAATCAACATCCTGTCAACAAAATTCTTTCGTATGGCGTGAACAACCCCCAGTTACCAGCACCCAGCACCCACCCTAGTGATGATGACACATCCGGTCTGAGAGATGGTCTCTGCATTCTGAGGTATGGTGTTGTGGATGACGTTGTGTGACAATTAGCGGCAGTTTGCTGTACTCAGGATTTTTGTGAGCATTGACCCAATCACCGGACCTTGGAATCAGCTGTGTCTACTGAGGGACACACACACACAAGTCTACGGGATTGTGGCAGCAATTTCACATTATCAAGAAATTAAAGAAAGGATGTTATGTGTGTGATTTTCTAGATATCACAGCAATGTCGAAGTGCAACCAAATAAATTCCTAATTCGAGGTATTGTTGCGAATTGCCAACAGACTCGACTGGCCAGGATAGATCAAATAGCACCACATGTTAAGGTGATCGATCATCCTCAGGGCAAGACACGCCTGTTAGAGCTGCTTGCCGACTATACAGAAATAGTAGCCTTGCCAGGGGAAACGCTAGTTCAGACAGATTTAACATCCCATCATATAGCGTTAAAGGAAGGAACCAACCCTATTTACATACCAGCTTATAGACTACCTCATAGCCAGCGCGCTGTAGTGCAAGATATGGTACAGGGTATGTTAGATGAGAATGTCATTAGACACTCAAAATCCCCCTTTAATAGCCGATTATTCCTCGTCCCGAAAAAGGATGGTGGATGGCGCCCTGTCATAGATTTCAGGCGCGTAAATAATCAAACAATCCCTGATAGGTACCCAATGCCTATCTTGAGTGACATATTGCAATCCTTAGGCAAGGATAATGCGGTATTTAGCAACTTAGATTTGCTTAGTGGGTATTGGCAAATACCACTCGATGAAAAATCACGAGAAATCACGGCATTTAGCACGCCTCTAGGCCACTTTGAGTTTCTATGAATACCATTTGGTCTCAGAAATGCCCCATTAACATTTCAAAGAATGATCAACACCCTGTTTGCCGGACTAATTGGTAACACAGTCTGCGCTTATTTGGATGATCTAATAGTAGTCAGTAAGGACGTCGATTCCCATCTGATAAAACTACGTGAAGTTTTGGCCAAACTTTCCACAGCAGGACTCAAAATAAAACTCTCAAAGTGCGAGTTTTTAAAATCCAGAATCCATTTCCTTGGTCATGTAGTCGACGGTGAGGGCATACACACAGTTAATGATAAAGTCAAAGCTGTATCTCAGTTCCCGCGTCCTACCTCAAATGATCATGTGCGTAGCCTTCTCGGATTATCTGGTTATAATCGTTCCTTTATCAAGGACTATGCAACATTAGCATCGCCCCGAACGAGGTTGCTCAAAAAAGATGCAGTGTTTATATAGGATGCTGAACACGAGGAAAGTTTTACGGCATTGAAGACAGCACTAACCAATGCACCGGTTCTAGCATTCCCAGACTACACTCAACCTTTCACTCTCTGTACTGACGCTCCCGGAATTGGAGTCGGAGCAGTGCTCATGCAAGAGGACACGCGTGGGAAGTTTAGAGTGATAGCATTTGCAAGTCGCAAACTAATCGATGCTGAAACACGTTATTCGGCGACGCATTTAGAAACGCTAGCCGTTGTGTGGGCACTTAAGAAGTTCAAGGACATTATCTTTGGCTACAAGATAACTGTTATTACTGATCATGCGGCAGTCACCGAACTGTTCCATGGCAGAAACTTATCAGGCAGATTAGCACGCTGGTATCTGACAATTCAAGAGTTTGACCCCGAATTTAGGTATTTACCTGGGAGGGCGAATGTTGTCGCCGACGCTCTGTCAAGAAATATAGCACCAGTTATGCCTGTATCAACATTCACTCTTTCGCAGCTGGAAGATGAGCAACGACGCGACCCATATTGGTCAGCTGTTATTTTTGCTCTCGAATCGGGCGAGGATGTTAAACTCCCCAAGTTATTTCTTCCCTTAAGTCAGTCTGAATTACGACATAACATACTCCATAGGACGAGAAAATCTCCTGAGGGTAATGTGTCTCAAATAGTCGTACCTGACACGTTGCGCAAAGCAGTAATGACATTGTTCCACGATGTCCCACAAGCAGGTCACCAAGGTCGTGATAAATGCTTAGCGGATTTACGAAAGAAGTATTTCTGGAACACTATGAAGAAAGACATAGAATTACACATAGCTAATTGTTTGGCATGTGCTCAACATAAAGGATCAACAGGACCACCTGCCCCGATTCTACAATATCCTACACCAGACCGTCCGTTTGACACAGTCGCTGTTGATGTGTTACAACTCCCAATGAGTCATCAGGGATCAGGATACGTCTTAGTGTGTGTGGATCATTTTTCCAGGTTCGTGGTCTTGGTCCCACTAAAAAGCAAATCGGCCGAAGCAGTAGCCTATGCATTAGTGATGAATCTCATATGTCCATATACTACGCCTAATGTTCTACTCTCTGATAATGGAACAGAGTTCAAGAATGAGCTAATAGAGCATATATGTTTACAATATGGAATTAAACAAACTTTTGTGACAGCTTATCATCCACAGGCTAATGGCCTTGTTGAAAGAACCAATCGTAAAATCCTAGAAATACTGCGTCCAATTGTTAGTGGTTTTCAATACGCATGGGAGGATTGGTTACCGCAGGTTGCAGCGTCGATTAATGGGTCAGTTAATAGCTCTACGGGCAAAACACCCTACTATATTGTCTATGGCACAGATAAACGTCTGCCTTACGACATCCTTACAGAGGCGCCATACCCGGTATATAATACAGATGATTTCGCGGCAAAACAAATTCATGTCTTTACAGAAATTCATAACCAAGTACGATCACAGCTAGCGGCGTCACGCGCCGAAATGATCATCAAACAGCATAAACATGCTAAACCTATCGCACTGAACGTTGGGGACGCTGTTATGTTACAGGTACCTGACAGGAACTCCAAACTTTTGGCGAAATTTTCTGGTCCATTCCGCATAATCTCAAAAGAAGCAGGCAACAAATTCAAAATATGGAAGCCTAATGCACAGATCGCAGATGTCGTGCACGCGGATCGTCTGAAGAAGACCCAGATAAATGTCTTACCTCAAGTTGATGATAATGTGATTGATACATCCTTACAGACTGTTCAGAAGCAAAATGTCCCAAATGACTATTGTATGAAACTACGTTCTGCGAGTAGAAGTTAACTCGTACTTTCGCGTCAGATGGAAAACGTCGACGGCCAACTACAATCAGCATTGGACATTCTTCATGGTCTCAGCACAGCTTCGATGAATTCGACAATAGTTTCATGAACGTTGTCGTTCAAGCTGTATCTCAACAGAATCGTGTTATTTCTCAAACCTTTCACGCGATTACTGCTCTAGAATCAAAGGTGAATGCAATCATAATGGAGTCTAACCAAGTTTCGAGGATTGTTACTAGGTTACAGAAAGCAATCCCGACGTTAGAATGGCTCCTTTACGTCACAGAATATTTGCATGCTGCTGAAATTTCATTTCATAAAATTGTAACCACTAAAAATGAACTAATAGACAGCATTGTAGATGCCGGGATAGGACGTATGGACGCGAAGCTTGTGCCTGTGCAGACGCTTCTTGAAGCTTTAAAAATAGCCAAGTTGCAGTATCATTTAACTCCGATTTTCAATGACAATGAGGTTCAATATCATTACCCGCTGTTGGAGTCAACCCTCACGCACAATGCAATTATGATCCACATTCCTATGCGAGGGCAACATGAGTTTAATGCATGGCATTTAGAACCCTTCCCCTGGTTTGTGAACGACACACTGTATACCCTAGATAGGCCTAAAGAACTTTTCTTAGTAGATGAAGAATATTCATTGTTATCAATAGAGGATTCTGAGGTACTGTCACGGTGTAAGTCGTCTTATCTACACCTACACGTATGTCCAGCCTACATGTTTGCATTTATTCCTGCTGCAGAAGGAATATGTGAATTGGCAGTCATACAACCAAATGTACGCACAGCGTTAGCGCAATGCAGTTATAGGCCAGTTAGTCTAAAGACTGTGTTCCACGCTCACCTTCACAATGTGCAGTATTTGTTCTTTCCAAATCTCACTACTGTAATTTTAAAATGCCAAAATGGTGTTAAGCAGCTAGTTGTGAAAGGGCATTACAAGGCTCCTGATTACTGTGAAATCACTTGTAGTACATTACGGACCTTGCCTACTCATCAGCATTTTGCGTTAAATCGAAAACTCAAGTCTGCTTTAATTCCACTTCCTATAATGAATTTCACTATCAAGGATATTCAAATAGTATCAGAGAAATTAAAAGTGTTAGCTTGCTTGAACGAGACACATTTTGCTGATATGAATAATAACTTGCCATTTTATCTGTCACGGGAATTTGCACTACCAAGTCTTACGATTCCCTCTATTCTGTTAATTCTGGCAATAATGTTCCTGTTCTGTTATTACCGGGCAGTATCATCCAAATTCAACATTGTTCATAACATACTAACCAGTACGACACAAAAGTCTAGGTCCCCTGTAGTAGAGAATACCCCTACAGTAATTTCCCCAGCTTAGTGTCTACATATCTGTTTATAACATGGTTAGGGTTGTCTGTGAGTTATTTAGGCCTCACGGAGCTCGGCTGGTGGGTGACCGAGCGATGTAATAGGCCCCTGTCTCATCAACAGAACGTATTATATAAATGGGTCAATACATCTGATATTATATTCAGATTCACCACCCTGTAACTTTCCACTGTCTATGAGTAAGACATGAGATGGACACGTGAGCGGGCAACTCACCAAGAGGGCGAGACCCATAGCACAGCATTTCTGTAAGCACGCACTGCGATGCCCCTAAGCTTCAGTAGGTCACCTCAACTCATATCGAAAGGACGTGACCTAACGTTTATCATACATAAACGCCGTCCCTTTCTCATTCACTCCTAGACAGTGAGACTTACGGTTGATATACACTCAGGAATTATATCTACAACCTTTTATAATAAAACAAAGGAACTACCGTTTGGGTTTCGTTACTTAAAACCCAAATATAAATATGTGTGAACGGACTGGTTAATTGGACAAGCAGCCGATTCACTTCACTCACTGCTGTTTTCCTTCGCTCACTGTTGTTTTCCTTCACTCACTGCTGTTTTCTTTCACTCACTGCTGTTTTCCTTCACTCACTGCTGTTTTCTTTCACTCACTGCTGTTTTCCTTCACTCACTGCTGTTTTCCTTCACTCACTGCTGTTTTCCTTCACTCACTGCTGTTTTCCTTCACTCACTGCTGTTTTCCTTCACTCACTGCTGTTTTCCTTCACTCACTGCTGTTTTCCTTCACTCACTGCTGTTTCTTCACTCACTGCTGTTTCTTCACTCACTGCTGTTTTCTTCACTCACTGCTGTTTTCTTCACTCACTGCTGTTTTATTTCACTAACTGCTGTTTTCTTTCACTCACTGCTGTTTTCCTTCACTCATTGCTGTTTTCCTTCACTCACTGCTGTTTTCTATCACTCACTGCTGTCTTTCTCTCACTGCTGTTTTCCTTCACTCACTGCTGTTTTCCTTCACTCACTGCTGTTTTCCTTCACTCACTGCTGTTTTCCTTCACTCACTGCTGTTTTCCTTCACTCACTGCTGTTTTCCTTCACTCACTGCTGTTTTCCTTCACTCACTGCTGTTTTCCTTCACTCACTGCTGTTTTCCTTCACTCACTGCTGTTTTCCTTCACTCACTGCTGTTTTCCTTCACTCACTGCTGTTTTCCTTCACTCACTGCTGTTTTCCTTCACTCACTGCTGTTTTCCTTCACTCACTGCTGTTTTCCTTCACTCACTGCTGTTTTCCTTCACTCACTGCTGTTTTCCTTCACTCACTGCTGTATTTCACTCACTGCTGTTTTCCTTCACTCACTGCTGTTTTCCTTCACTCACTGCTGTTTTCCTTCACTCACTGCTGTTTTCCTTCACTCACTGCTGTTTTCCTTCACTCACTGCTGTTTTCCTTCACTCACTGCTGTTTTCCTTCACTCACTGCTGTTTTCCTTCACTCACTGCTGTTTTCTTCACTCACTGCTGTTTTCCTTCACTCACTGCTGTTTTCCTTCACTCACTGCTGTTTTCCTTCACTCACTGCTGTTTTCCTTCACTCACTGCTGTTTTCCTTCACTCACTGCTGTTTCCTTCACTCACTGCTGTTTTCCTTCACTCACTGCTGTTTTCCTTCACTCACTGCTGTTTTCCTTCACTCACTGCTGTTTTCCTTCACTCACTGCTGTTTTCCTTCACTCACTGCTGTTTTCCTTCACTCACTGCTGTTTTCCTTCACTCACTGCTGTTTTCCTTCACTCACTGCTGTTTTCCTTCACTCACTGCTGTTTTCTTCACTCACTGCTGTTTTCCTTCACTCACTGCTGTTTTCTTCACTCACTGCTGTTTTCCTTCACTCACTGCTGTTTTCCTTCACTCACTGCTGTTTTCCTTCACTCACTGCTGTTTTCCTTCACTCACTGCTGTGTTCCTTCACTCACTGCTGTTTTCCTTCACTCACTGCTGTTTTCTTCACTCACTGCTGTTTTCCTTCACTCACTGCTGTTTTCCTTCACTCACTGCTGTTTTCCTTCACTCACTGCTGTTTTCTTCACTCACTGCTGTTTTCCTTCACTCACTGCTGTTTTCCTTCACTCACTGCTGTTTTCCTTCACTCACTGCTGTTTTCCTTCACTCACTGCTGTTTTCCTTCACTCACTGCTGTTTCCTTCACTCACTGCTGTTTTCCTTCACTCACTGCTGGTTTCCTTCACCCACTGCTGTTTTCCTTCACTCACTGCTGTTTTCCTTCACTCACTGCTGTTTTCCTTCACTCACTGCTGTTTTCCTTCACTCACTGCTGTTTTCCTTCACTCACTGCTGTTTTCCTTCACTCACTGCTGTTTTCCTTCACTCACTGCTGTTTTCCTTCACTCACTGCTGTTTTCCTTCACTCACTGCTGTTTTCCTTCACTCACTGCTGTTTTCCTTCACTCACTGCTGTTTTCCTTCACTCACTGCTGTTTTCCTTCACTCACTGCTGTTTTCTTCACTCACTGCTGTTTTCCTTCACTCACTGCTGTTTTCCTTCACTCACTGCTTTATTTATTCACTCACTGCTGTTTTCCTTCACTCACTGCTGTTTTCCTTCACTCACTGCTTTTATTCTTCACTCACTGCTGTTTTCCTTCACTCACTGCTGTTTTCCTTCACTCACTGCTGTTTTCCTTCACTCACTGCTGTTTTCCTTCACTCACTGCTGTTTTCCTTCACTCACTGCTGTTTTCCTTCACTCACTGCTGTTTTCCTTCACTCACTGCTGTTTTCCTTCACTCACTGCTGTTTTCCTTCACTCACTGCTGTCATTCACTCACTGCTGTTTTCCTTCACTCACTGCTGTTTTCCTTCACTCACTGCTGTTTTCCTTCACTCACTGCTGTCATTCACTCACTGCTGTTTTCCTTCACTCACTGCTGTCATTCACTCACTGCTGTTTTCTTTCACTCACTGCTGTTTTCCTTCACTCACTGCTGTCATTCACTCACTGCTGTTTTCCTTCACTCACTGCTGTCATTCACTCACTGCTGTTTTCTTTCACTCACTGCTGTTTTCCTTCCACCCTGCTTCTTCACTCACTGCTGTCATTCACTCACTGCTGTTTTCCTTCACTCACTGCTGTCATTCACTCACTGCTGTTTTCCTTCACTCACTGCTGTTTTCATTCACTCACTGCTGTTTTCCTTCACTCACTGCTGTCATTCACTCACTGCTGTTTTCCTTCACTCACTGCTGTTTTCCTTCACTCACTGCTGTTTTCCTTCACTCACTGCTGTCTTTCACTCACTGCTATCTCACTCACTGCTGTTTTCTTCACTCACTGCTGTTTTCCTTCACTCACTGCTGTCTTCACTCACTGCTGTTTCTTCACTCACTGCTGTTTCCTTCACTCACTGCTGTTTTCCTTCACTCACTGCTGTTTTCCTTCACTCACTGCTGTTTTCCTTCACTCACTGCTGTTTCTTCACTCACTGCTGTTTTCCTTCACTCACTGCTGTTTCATTCACTCACTGCTGTTTTCCTTCACTCACTGCTGTTTTCCTTCACTCACTGCTGTTTTCCTTCACTCACTGCTGTTTTCCTTCACTCACTGCTGTTTTCCTTCACTCACTGCTGTTTTCCTTCACTCACTGCTGTCATTCACTCACTGCTGTTTTCCTTCACTCACTGCTGTTTTCCTTCACTCACTGCTGTTTTCCTTCACTCACTGCTGTTTTCCTTCACTCACTGCTGTTTTCCTTCACTCACTGCTGTTTTCCTTCACTCACTGCTGTTTTCCTTCACTCACTGCTGTTTTCCTTCACTCACTGCTTTCATTCACTCACTGCTGTTTTCCTTCACTCACTGCTGTTTTCCTTCACTCACTGCTGTTTTCCTTCACTCACTGCTGTTTTCCTTCACTCACTGCTGTTTTCCTTCACTCACTGCTGTTTTCCTTCACTCACTGCTGTTTTCCTTCACTCACTGCTGTTTTCCTTCACTCACTGCTGTTTTCCTTCACTCACTGCTGTTTCCTTCACTCACTGCTGTTTCCTTCACTCACTGCTGTTTTCCTTCACTCACTGCTGTTTTCCTTCACTCACTGCTGTTTTCCTTCACTCACTGCTGTTTTCCTTCACTCACTGCTGTTTTCCTTCACTCACTGCTGATTTCATTCACTCAATGCTGTTTTCTCACTCACGCTTCTTCACTCACTGCTGTTTTCCTTCACTCACTGCTGTTTTCCTTCACTCACTGCTGTTTTCTTCACTCACTGCTGTCATTCACTCACTGCTGTTTTCCTACACTCACTGCTGTTTCCTTCACTCACTGCTGTTTTCCTTCACTCACTGCTGTTGTACTTCACACACTGCTGTATTCCTTAACACACTGCTGTTTCTCACTCTGCTCACTCACTGCTGTTTTCCTTCACTCACTGCTGTTTTCCTTCACTCACTGCTGTCATTCACTCACTGCTGTTTTCCTTCACTCACTGCTGTTTTCCTTCACTCACTGCTGTTTTCTTCACTCACTGCTGTTTTCATTCACTCACTGCTGTTTTCCTTCACTCACTGCTGTTTTCCTTCACTCACTGCTGTTTTCCTTCACTCACTGCTGTTTTCCTTCACTCACTGCTGTTTTCCTTCACTCACTGCTGTTTTCCTTCACTCACTGCTGTTTTCCTTCACTCACTGCTGTGTTCCTGCACTCACTGCTGTTTCTTCACTCACTGCTGTTTTCCTTCACTCACTGCTGTTTTCCTTCACTCACTGCTGTTTTCCTTCACTCACTGCTGTTTTCCTTCACTCACTGCTGTTTTCCTTCACTCACTGCTGTTTTCCTTCACTCACTGCTGTTTTCCTTCACTCACTGCTGTTTTCATTCACTCACTGCTGTTTTCCTTCACTCACTGCTGTTTTCCTTCACTCACTGCTGTTTTCCTTCACTCACTGCTGTTTTCTTCACTCACTGCTGTTTTCATTCACTCACTGCTGTTTTCTTCACTCACTTCTGTTTTCCTTCACTCACTGCTGTTTTCTTCACTCACTGCTGTTTTCCTTCACTCACTGCTGTTTTCCTTCACTCACTGCTGTTTTCCTTCACTCACTGCTGTCATTCACTCACTGCTGTTTTCCTTCACTCACTGCTGTTTTCCTTCACTCACTGCTGTTTTCCTTCACTCACTGCTGTTTTCCTTCACTCACTGCTGTCTTTCACTCACTGCTGTTTTCCTTCACTCACTGCTGTTTTCCTTCACTCACTGCTGTTTTCCTTCACTCACTGCTGTTTTCCTTCACTCACTGCTGTTTTCCTTCACTCACTGCTGTTCATTCACTCACTGCTGTTTTCCTTCACTCACTGCTGTTTTCTTCACTCACTGCTGTTTTCCTTCACTCACTGCTGTTTTCCTTCACTCACTGCTGTTTTCCTTCACTCACTGCTGTTTTCCTTCACTCACTGCTGTTTTCCTTCACTCACTGCTGTTTTCCTTCACTCACTGCTGTTTTCTTCACTCATTGCTGTTTTCACTCACTGCTGTTTTCCTTCACTCACTGCTGTTTTCCTTCACTCACTGCTGTTTTCCTTCACTCACTGCTGTTTTCCTTCACTCACTGCTGTTTTCCTTCACTCACTGCTGTTTCTTCACTCACTGCTGTCTTCACTCACTGCTTTTTTTCTTCACTCACTGCTGTTTTCCTTCACTCACTGCTGTTTTCCTTCACTCACTGCTGTTTTCCTTCACTCACTGCTGTTTCCTTCACTCACTGCTGTTTTCCTTCACTCACTGCTGTTTCATTCACTCACTGCTGTTTTCTTCACTCACTGCTATCATTCACTCACTGCTGTTTTCTTTCACTCACTGCTGTTTTCCTTCACTCACTGCTGTTTTCCTTCACTCACTGCTATCATTCACTCACTGCTGTTTTCCTTCACTCACTGCTATCATTCACTCACTGCTGTTTTCTTTCACTCACTGCTGTTTTCCTTCACTCACTGCTATCATTCACTCACTGCTGTTTCCTTCACTCACTGCTATCATTCACTCACTGCTGTTTTCCTTCACTCACTGCTGTTTTCCTTCACTCACTGCTATCATTCACTCACTGCTGTCATTCACTCACTGCTGTTTTCCTTCACTCACTGCTGTTTTCTTTCACTCACTGCTGTCATTCACTCACTGCTGTTTTCTTTCACTCACTGCTGTCATTCACTCACTGCTGTTTTCTTTCACTCACTGCTGTCATTCACTCACTGCTGTTTTCCTACACTCACTGCTGTTTTCCTTCACTCACTGCTGTTTTCCTTCACTCACTGCTGTCATTCACTCACTGCTGTTTTCCTTCACTCACTGCTGTCATTCACTCACTGCTGTTTTCTTTCACTCACTGCTGTCATTCACTCACTGCTGTTTTCCTTCACTCACTGCTGTTTTCTTTCACTCACTGCTGTTTTCCTTCACTCACTGCTGTTTTCTTTCACTCACTGCTGTTTTTCTTCACTCACTGCTGTTTTCTTTCACTCACTGCTGTTTTCTTTCACTCACTGCTGTTTTCTTTCACTCACTGCTGTTTTCCTTCACTCACTACTGTTTTCCTTCACTCATTGCTGTTTTCCTTCACTCACTGCTGTCATTCACTCACTGCTGTTTTCCTTCACTCACTGCTGTTTTCCTTCACTCACTGCTGTTTTCCTTCACTCAATGCTGTCTCACTCACTGCTGTTTTCCTTCACTACTGCTGTTTTCCTTCACTCACTGCTGTTTTCCTTCACTCACTGCTGTTTTCCTTCACTCACTGCTGTTTTCCTTCACTCACTGCTGTCATTCACTCACTGCTGTTTTCCTTCACTCACTGCTATTTTCTTTCACTCACTGCTGTTTTCCTTCACTCATTGCTGTTTTCCTTCACTCACTGCTGTTTTCCTTCACTCACTGCTGTTTTCCTTCGCTCACTGCTGTTTTCCTTCACTCACTGCTGTTTTCCTTCACTCACTGCTGTTTTCTTTCACTCACTGCTGTTTTCCTTCGCTCACTGCTGTTTTCCTTCACTCATTGCTGTTTTCCTTCACTCACTGCTGTTTTCCTTCACTCACTGCTGTTTTCCTTCACTCACTGCTGTTTTCCTTCACTCACTGCTGTTTTCCTTCACTCACTGCTATCATTCACTCACTGCTGTTTTCTTTCACTCACTGCTATCATTCACTCACTGTTGTTTTCTTTCACTCACTGCTGTTTTCCTTCACTCACTGCTGTTTTCCTTCACTCACTGCTATCATTCACTCACTGCTGTTTTCCTTCACTCACTGCTATCATTCACTCACTGCTGTTTTCTTTCACTCACTGCTGTTTTCCTTCACTCACTGCTATCATTCACTCACTGCTGTTTTCCTTCACTCACTGCTATCATTCACTCACTGCTGTTTTCTTTCACTCACTGCTGTTTTCCTTCCCTCACTGCTATCATTCACTCACTGCTGTCATTCACTCACTGCTGTTTTCCTTCACTCACTGCTATCATTCACTCACTGCTGTTTTCCTTCACTCACTTTTGCTTTCTTTCACCCACTGCTGTTTTCCTTCACTCACTGCTAGCATTCACTCACTGCTGTTTTCCTTCACTCAATGCTGTTTTCCTTCACTCACTGCTGTTTTCCTTCACTCACTGCTAGTATTCACTCACTGCTATCATTCACTCACTGCTGTTTTCTTTCACTCACTGCTGTTTTCCTTCACTCACTGCTGTTTTCCTTCACTCACTGCTGTTTTCCTTCACTCACTGCTGTTTTCCTTCACTCACTGCTATCATTCACTCACTGCTGTTTTCCTTCACTCACTGCTATCATTCACTCACTGCTGTTTTCCTTCACTCACTGCTGTTTTCCTTCACTCACTGCTGTTTTCCTTCACTCACTGCTGTTTTCCTTCACTCACTGCTGTCATTCACTCACTGCTGTCATTCACTCACTGCTGTTTTCTTCACTCACTGCTGTTTTCCTTCACTCACTGCTGTCATTCACTCACTGCTGTTTTCCTTCACTCACTGCTGTTTTCCTTCACTCACTGCTGTTTTCCTTCACTCACTGCTGTTTTCTTCACTCACTGCTGTTTTCTTTCACTCACTGCTGTCATTCACTCACTGCTGTTTCCTTCACTCACTGCTGTTTTCCTCTACTCACTTCTGTCATTCACTCACTGCTGTTTTCCTTCACTCACTGCTGTTTTCTTCACTCACTGCTGTTTTCCTTCACTCACTGCTGTTTTCCTTCACTCACTGCTGTTTTCCTTCACTCACTGCTGTTTTCTCTCACTCACTGCTGTCATTCACTCACTGCTGTTTTCCTTCACTCACTGCTGTTTTCCTCACTCACTGCTGTCATTCACTCACTGCTGTTTTCCTTCACTCACTGCTGTTTTCCTTCACTCACTGCTGTTTTCCTTCACTCACTGCTGTTCATTCACTCACTGCTGTTTTCCTTCACTCACTGCTGTTTTCCATCACTCACTGCTGTTTTCTTCACTCACTGCTGTCATTCACTCACTGCTGTTTTCCTTCACTCACTGCTGTTGTTCTTCACTCATTGCTGTTTTCCTTCACTCACTGCTGTTTTCTTCACTCACTGCTGTTTTCCTTCACTCACTGTTGTTTTGCTTCACTCACTGCTGTTTTCTTTCACTCACTGCTGTTTTCTTCACTCACTGCTGTTTTCCTTCACTCACTGCTGTTTTCCTTCACTCACTGCTGTTTTCCTTCACTCACTGCTGTCATTCACTCACTGCTGTTTTCCTTCACTCACTGCTGTTTTCCTTCACTCACTGCTGTTTTCCTTCACTCAATGCTGTCTCACTCACTGCTGTTTTCCTTCACTCACTGCTGTTTTCCTTCACTCACTGCTGTTTTCCTTCACTCACTGCTGTTTTCCTTCACTCACTGCTGTTTTCCTTCACTCACTGCTGTCATTCACTCACTGCTGTTTTCCTTCACTCACTGCTGTTTTCTTTCACTCACTGCTGTTTTCCTTCACTCACTGCTGTTTTCCTTCACTCACTGCTGTTTTCCTTCACTCACTGCTGTTTTCCTTCACTCACTGCTGTTTTCCTTCACTCACTGCTGTTTTCCTTCACTCACTGCTGTTTTCCTTCACTCACTGCTGTTTTCCTTCACTCACTGCTGTTTTCCTTCACTCACTGCTGTTTTCCTTCACTCACTGCTGTTTTCCTTCACTCACTGCTGTTTTCCTTCACTCACTGCTGTTTTCCTTCACTCACTGCTGTTTTCCTTCACTCACTGCTGTCATTCACTCACTGCTGTTTTCTTTCACTCACTGCTGTCATTCACTCACTGCTGTTTTCCTTCACTCACTGCTGTTTTCCTTCACTCACTGCTGTTTTCCTTCACTCACTGCTGTTTTCCTTCACTCACTGCTGTTTTCCTTCACTCACTGCTGTCATTCACTCACTGCTGTTTTCTTTCACTCACTGCTGTTTTCCTTCACTCACTGCTGTCATTCACTCACTGCTGTTTTCCTTCACTCACTGCTGTCATTCACTCACTGCTGTTTTCTTTCACTCACTGCTGTTTTCCTTCACTCACTGCTGTCATTCACTCACTGCTGTCATTCACTCACTGCTGTTTTCCTTCACTCACTGCTGTTTTCTTTCACTCACTGCTGTCATTCACTCACTGCTGTTTTCTTTCACTCACTGCTGTCATTCACTCACTGCTGTTTTCCTTCACTCACTGCTGTTTTCCTTCACTCACTGCTGTTTTCCTTCACTCACTGCTGTCATTCACTCACTGCTGTTTTCCTTCACTCACTGCTGTCATTCACTCACTGCTGTTTTCTTTCACTCACTGCTGTCATTCACTCACTGCTGTTTTCCTTCACTCACTGCTGTTTTCTTTCACTCACTGCTGTTTTCCTTCACTCACTGCTGTTTTCTTTCACTCACTGCTGTTTTCCTTCACTCACTGCTGTTTTCTTTCACTCACTGCTGTTTTCTTCACTCACTGCTGTTTCTTTCACTCACTGCTGTTTTCCTTCACTCACTGCTGTTTTCCTTCACTCACTGCTGTTTTCCTTCACTCACTGCTGTCATTCACTCACTGCTGTTTTCCTTCACTCACTGCTGTTTTCCTTCACTCACTGCTGTCATTCACTCACTGCTGTTTTCCTTCACTCACTGCTGTCATTCACTCACTGCTGTTTTCTTCACTCACTGCTGTCATTCACTCACTGCTGTTTTCCTTCACTCACTGCTGTTTTCTTCACTCACTGCTGTTTTCCTTCACTCACTGCTGTTTTCCTTCACTCACTGCTGTTTTCCTTCACTCACTGCTGTTTTCCTTCACTCACTGCTGTTTTCCTTCACTCACTGCTGTCATTCACTCACTGCTGTTTTCCTTCACTCACTGCTGTTTTCCTTCACTCACTGCTGTTTTCCTTCACTCACTGCTGTTTTCCTTCACTCACTGCTGTCTCACTCACTGCTGTTTTCCTTCACTCACTGCTGTTTTCCTTCACTCACTGCTGTTTTCCTTCACTCACTGCTGTTTTCCTTCACTCACTGCTGTTTTCCTTCACTCACTGCTGTCATTCACTCACTGCTGTTTTCCTTCACTCACTGCTGTTTTCTTTCACTCACTGCTGTTTTCCTTCACTCACTGCTGTTTTCCTTCACTCACTGCTGTTTTCCTTCACTCACTGCTGTTTTCCTTCACTCACTGCTGTTTTCCTTCACTCACTGCTGTTTTCCTTCACTCACTGCTGTTTTCTTCACTCACTGCTGTTTTCCTTCACTCACTGCTGTTTTCCTTCACTCACTGCTGTTTTCCTTCACTCACTGCTGTTTTCCTTCACTCACTGCTGTTTTCCTTCACTCACTGCTGTTTTCCTTCACTCACTGCTGTTTTCTTTCACTCACTGCTATCATTCACTCACTGCTGTTTTCTTTCACTCACTGCTGTTTTCCTTCACTCACTGCTGTTTTCCTTCACTCACTGCTATCATTCACTCACTGCTGTTTTCCTTCACTCACTGCTATCATTCACTCACTGCTGTTTTCTTTCACTCACTGCTGTTTTCCTTCACTCACTGCTATCATTCACTCACTGCTGTTTTCCTTCACTCACTGCTATCATTCACTCACTGCTGTTTTCTTTCACTCACTGCTGTTTTCCTTCACTCACTGCTGTCATTCACTCACTGCTGTCATTCACTCACTGCTGTTTTCCTTCACTCACTGCTGTTTTCTTTCACTCACTGCTGTCATTCACTCACTGCTGTTTTCTTTCACTCACTGCTGTCATTCACTCACTGCTGTTTTCTTTCACTCACTGCTGTCATTCACTCACTGCTGTTTTCCTTCACTCACTGCTGTTTTCCTTCACTCACTGCTGTTTTCCTTCACTCACTGCTGTCATTCACTCACTGCTGTTTTCCTTCACTCACTGCTGTCATTCACTCACTGCTGTTTTCTTTCACTCACTGCTGTCATTCACTCACTGCTGTTTTCCTTCACTCACTGCTGTTTTCTTTCACTCACTGCTGTTTTCCTTCACTCACTGCTGTTTTCTTTCACTCACTGCTGTTTTCTTCACTCACTGCTGTTATCTTTCACTCACTGCTGTTTTCTTTCACTCACTGCTGTTTTCTTTCACTCACTGCTGTTTCCTTCACTCACTGCTGTTTTCCTTCACTCATTGCTGTTTTCCTTCACTCACTGCTGTCATTCACTCACTGCTGTTTTCCTTCACTCACTGCTGTTTTCCTTCACTCACTGCTGTTTTCCTTCACTCAATGCTGTCTCACTCACTGCTGTTTTCCTTCACTCACTGCTGTTTTCCTTCACTCACTGCTGTTTTCCTTCACTCACTGCTGTTTTCCTTCACTCACTGCTGTTTTCCTTTATCACTGCTGTCATTCACTCACTGCTGTTTTCCTTCACTCACTGCTGTTTTCTTTCACTCACTGCTGTTTCCTTCACTCATTGCTGTTTTCCTTCACTCACTGCTGTTTCCTTCACTCACTGCTGTTTTCCTTCACTCACTGCTGTTTTCCTTCACTCACTGCTGTTTTCCTTCACTCACTGCTGTTTTCTTTCACTCACTGCTGTTTTCCTTCACTCACTGCTGTTTTCCTTCACTCACTGCTGTTTTCCTTCACTCACTGCTGTTTTCCTTCACTCACTGCTGTTTTCCTTCACTCACTGCTGTTTTCCTTCACTCACTGCTGTTTTCCTTCACTCACTGCTATCATTCACTCACTGCTGTTTTCTTTCACTCACTGCTATCATTCACTCACTGCTGTTTTCTTTCACTCACTGCTGTTTTCATTCACTTACTGCTGTTTTCCTTCACTCACTGCTATGATTCACTCACTGCTGTTTTCCTTCACTCACTGCTATCATTCACTCACTGCTGTTTTCTTTCACTCACTGCTGTTTTCCTTCACTCACTGCTATCATTCACTCACTGCTGTTTTCCTTCACTCACTGCTATCATTCACTCACTGCTGTTTTCCTTCACTCACTGCTGTTTTCCTTCCCTCACTGCTATCATTCACTCACTGCTGTCATTCATTCACTGCTGTTTTCCTTCACTCACTGCTATCATTCACTCACTGCTGTTTTCCTTCACTCACTTTTGCTTTCTTTCACCCACTGCTGTTTTCCTTCACTCACTGCTAGCATTCACTCACTGCTGTTTTCCTTCACTCAATGCTGTTTTCCTTCACTCACTGCTGTTTTCCTTCACTCACTGCTGTTTCACTCACTGCTATTCACTCACTGCTGTTTTCTTCACTCACTGCTGTTTTCTTTCACTCACTGCTGTTTTCCTTCACTCACTGCTGTTTTCCTTCACTCACTGCTGTTTTCCTTCACTCACTGCTGTTTTCCTTCACTCACTGCTGTTTTCCTTCACTCACTGCTGTTTTCCTTCACTCACTGCTATCATTCACTCACTGCTGTTTTCCTTCACTCACTGCTGTTTTCCTTCACTCACTGCTGTTTTCCTTCA
The DNA here is from genome assembly GCA_958450375.1 of Homarus gammarus. Taxonomy (NCBI): domain Eukaryota; kingdom Metazoa; phylum Arthropoda; class Malacostraca; order Decapoda; family Nephropidae; genus Homarus; species Homarus gammarus. The sequence goes on along the minus strand of CAUDMG010003627.1, from coordinate 1,943,844 downwards.
CTCACTGCTGTTTTCCTTCACTCACTGCTATCATTCACTCACTGCTATCATCCACTCACTGCTGTTTTCTTTCACTCACTGCTGTTTTCCTTCACTCACTGCTCTCATTCACTCACTGCTGTTTTCCTTCACTCACTGCTGTTTTCCTTCACTCACTGCTGTTTTCCTTCACTCACTGCTGTTCTCCTTCACTCACTGCTGTTTTCTTTCACTCACTGCTGTCATTCACTCACTGCTGTTTCCTTCACTCACTGCTGTTTTCCTCTACTCACTTCTGTCATTCACTCACTGCTGTTTTCCTTCACTCACTGCTGTTTTCTTTCACTCACTGCTGTTTTCCTTCACTCACTGCTGTTTTCCTTCACTCACTGCTGTTCTCCTTCACTCACTGCTGTTTTCTTTCACTCACTGCTGTCATTCACTCACTGCTGTTTTCCTTCACTCACTGCTGTTTTCCTCTACTCACTGCTGTCATTCACTCACTGCTGTTTTCCATCACTCACTGCTGTTTTCCTTCACTCACTGCAGTTTTCCTTCACTCACTGCTGTTTTCCTTCACTCATTGCTGTTTTCCTTCACTCACTGCTGTCATTCACTCACTGCTGTTTTCATTCACTCACTGCTGTTTTCCTTCACTCACTGCTGTTTTCCAACATTCACTGCTGTTTTCCTTCACTCACTGCTGTTTTCCTTCACTCACTGCTGTTTTCCAACATTCACTGCTGTTTTCCTTCACTCACTGCTGTTTTCCTTCACTCACTGCTGTTTTCCTTCACTCACTGCTGTTTTCCTTCACTCACTGCTGTCATTCACTCACTGCTGTTTTCCTTCGCTCACTGCTGTTTTCCTTCACTCACTGCTGTTTTCCTTCACTCACTGCTGTTTTCTTTCACTCACTGCTGTTTTCCTTCACTCACTGCTATCATTCACTCACTGCTGTTTTCCTTCACTCACTGCTGTTTTCCTTCACTCACTGCTGTTTTCCTTCACTCACTGCTGTTTTCTTTCACTCACTGCTGTCATTCACTCACTGCTGTTTTCTTTCACTCACTGCTGTCATTCACTCACTGCTGTTTTCCTACACTCACTGCTATTTTCCTTCACTCACTGCTGTTTTCCTTCACTCACTGCTGTCATTCACTCACTGCTGTTTTCCTTCACTCACTGCTGTCATTCACTCACTGCTGTTTTCTTTCACTCACTGCTGTCATTCACTCACTGCTGTTTTCCTTCACTCACTGCTGTTTTCTTTCACTCACTGCTGTTTTCCTTCACTCACTGCTGTTTTCTTTCACTCACTGCTGTTTTTCTTCACTCACTGCTGTTTTCTTTCACTCACTGCTGTTTTCTTTCACTCACTTCTGTTTTCTTTCACTCACTGCTGTTTTCCTTCACTCACTACTGTTTTCCGTCACTCATTGCTGTTTTCCTTCACTCACTGCTGTCATTCACTCACTGCTGTTTTCCTTCACTCACTGCTGTTTTCCTTCACTCACTGCTGTTTTCCTTCACTCACTGCTGTTTTCCTTCACTCAATGCTGTCTCACTCACTGCTGTTTTCCTTCACTTACTGCTGTTTTCCTTCACTCACTGCTGTTTTCCTTCACTCACTGCTGTTTTCCTTCACTCACTGCTGTTTTCCTTTACTCACTGCTGTCATTCACTCACTGCTGTTTTCCTTCACTCACTGCTATTTTCTTTCACTCACTGCTCTTTTCCTTCACTCATTGCTGTTTTCCTTCACTCACTGCTGTTTTCCTTCACTCACTGCTGTTTTCCTTCGCTCACTGCTGTTTTCCTTCACTCACTGCTGTTTTCCTTCACTCACTGCTGTTTTCTTTCACTCATTGCTGTTTTCCTTCGCTCACTGCTGTTTTCCTTCACTCACTGCTGTTTTCCTTCACTCACTGCTGTTTTCCTTCACTCACTGCTGTTTTCCTTCACTCACTGCTGTTTTCCTTCACTCACTGCTGTTTTCCTTCACTCACTGCTGTTTTCTTTCACTCACTGCTATCATTCACTCACTGTTGTTTTCTTTCACTCACTGCTGTTTTCCTTCACTTACTGCTGTTTTCCTTCACTCACTGCTATCATTCACTCACTGCTGTTTTCCTTCACTCACTGCTATCATTCACTCACTGCTGTTTTCTTTCACTCACTGCTGTTTTCCTTCACACACTGCTATCATTCACTCACTGCTGTTTTCCTTCACTCACTGCTATCATTCACTCACTGCTGTTTTCTTTCACTCACTGTTGTTTTCCTTCCCTCACTGCTATCATTCACTCACTGCTGTCATTCATTCACTGCTGTTTTCCTTCACTCACTGCTGTTTTCTTTCACTCACTGCTGTCATTCACTCACTGCTGTTTTCTTTCACTCACTGCTCTCATTCACTCACTGCTGTTTTCTTTCACTCACTGCTGTCATTCACTCACTGCTGTTTTCCTACACTCACTGCTATTTTCCTTCACTCACTGCTGTTTTCCTTCACTCACTGCTGTCATTCACTCACTGCTGTTTTCCTTCACTCACTGCTGTCATTCACTCACTGCTGTTTTCTTTCACTCACTGCTGTCATTCACTCACTGCTGTTTTCCTTCACTCACTGCTGTTTTCTTTCACTCACTGTTGTTTTCCTTCACTCACTGCTGTTTTCTTTCACTCACTGCTGTTTTCTTCACTCACTGCTGTTATCTTTCACTCACTGCTGTTTTCTTTCACTCACTGCTGTTTTCTTTCACTCACTGCTGCTTTCCTTCACTCACTACTGTTTTCCTTCACTCATGCTGTTTTCCTTCACTCACTGCTGTCATTCACTCACTGCTGTTTTCCTTCACTCACTGCTGTTTTCCTTCACTCACTGCTGTCATTCACTCACTGCTGTTTTCCTTCACTCACTGCTGTCATTCACTCACTGCTGTTTTCTTTCACTCACTGCTGTCATTCACTCACTGCTGTTTTCCTTCACTCACTGCTGTTTTCCTTCACTCACTGCTGTTTTCCTTCACTCAATGCTGTCTCACTCACTGCTGTTTTCCTTCACTTACTGCTGTTTTCCTTCACTCACTGCTGTTTTCCTTCACTCACTGCTGTTTTCCTTCACTCACTGCTGTTTTCCTTTACTCACTGCTGTCATTCACTCACTGCTGTTTTCCTTCACTCACTGCTATTTTCTTTCACTCACTGCTCTTTTCCTTCACTCATTGCTGTTTTCCTTCACTCACTGCTGTTTTCCTTCACTCACTGCTGTTTTCCTTCGCTCACTGCTGTTTTCCTTCACTCACTGCTGTTTTCCTTCACTCACTGCTGTTTTCTTTCACTCACTACTGTTTTCCTTCGCTCACTGCTGTTTTCCTTCACTCATTGCTGTTTTCCTTCACTCACTGCTGTTTTCCTTCACTCACTGCTGTTTTCCTTCACTCACTGCTGTTTTCCTTCACTCACTGCTGTTTTCCTTCACTCACTGCTATCATTCACTCACTGCTGTTTTCTTTCACTCACTGCTATCATTCAGTCACTGTTGTTTTCTTTCACTCACTGCTGTTTTCCTTCACTTACTGCTGTTTTCCTTCACTCACTGCTATCATTCACTCACTGCTGTTTTCCTTCACTCACTGCTATCATTCACTCACTGCTGTTTTCTTTCACTCACTGCTGTTTTCCTTCACTCACTGCTATCATTCACTCACTGCTGTTTTCCTTCACTCACTGCTATCATTCACTCACTGCTGTTTTTTTTCACTCACTGCTGTTTTCCTTCCCTCACTGCTATCATTCACTCACTGCTGTCATTCATTCAATGCTGTTTTCCTTCACTCACTGCTGTTTTCTTTCACTCACTGCTGTCATTCACTCACTGCTGTTTTCTTTCACTCACTGCTCTCATTCACTCACTGCTGTTTTCTTTCACTCACTGCTGTCATTCACTCACTGCTGTTTTCCTACACTCACTGCTATTTTCCTTCACTCACTGCTGTTTTCCTTCACTCACTGCTGTCATTCACTCACTGCTGTTTTCCTTCTCTCACTGCTGTCATTCACTCACTGCTGTTTTCTTTCACTCACTGCTGTCATTCACTCACTGCTGTTTTCCTTCACTCACTGCTGTTTTCTTTCACTCACTGTTGTTTTCCTTCACTCACTGCTGTTTTCTTTCACTCACTGCTGTTTTCTTCACTCACTGCTGTTATCTTTCACTCACTGCTGTTTTCTTTCACTCACTGCTGTTTTCTTTCACTCACTGCTGCTTTCCTTCACTCACTACTGTTTTCCTTCACTCATTGCTGTTTTCCTTCACTCACTGCTGTCATTCACTCACTGCTGTTTTCCTTCACTCACTGCTGTTTTCCTTCACTCACTGCTGTCATTCACTCACTGCTGTTTTCCTTCACTCACTGCTGTCATTCACTCACTGCTGTTTTCTTTCACTCACTGCTGTCATTCACTCACTGCTGTTTTCCTTCACTCACTGCTGTTTTCTTTCACTCACTGCTGTTTTCCTTCACTCACTGCTGTTTTCTTTCACTCACTGCTGTTTTTCTTCACTCACTGCTGTTTTCTTTCACTCACTGCTGTTTTCTTTCACTCACTTCTGTTTTCTTTCACTCACTGCTGTTTTCCTTCACTCACTACTGTTTTCCGTCACTCATTGCTGTTTTCCTTCACTCACTGCTGTCATTCACTCACTGCTGTTTTCCTTCACTCACTGCTGTTTTCCTTCACTCACTGCTGTTTTCCTTCACTCACTGCTGTTTTCCTTCACTCAATGCTGTCTCACTCACTGCTGTTTTCCTTCACTTACTGCTGTTTTCCTTCACTCACTGCTGTTTTCCTTCACTCACTGCTGTTTTCCTTCACTCACTGCTGTTTTCCTTTACTCACTGCTGTCATTCACTCACTGCTGTTTTCCTTCACTCACTGCTATTTTCTTTCACTCACTGCTCTTTTCCTTCACTCATTGCTGTTTTCCTTCACTCACTGCTGTTTTCCTTCACTCACTGCTGTTTTCCTTCGCTCACTGCTGTTTTCCTTCACTCACTGCTGTTTTCCTTCACTCACTGCTGTTTTCTTTCACTCACTGCTGTTTTCCTTCGCTCACTGCTGTTTTCCTTCACTCATTGCTGTTTTCCTTCACTCACTGCTGTTTTCCTTCACTCACTGCTGTTTTCCTTCACTCACTGCTGTTTTCCTTCACTCACTGCTGTTTTCCTTCACTCACTGCTATCATTCACTCACTGCTGTTTTCTTTCACTCACTGCTATCATTCACTCACTGTTGTTTTCTTTCACTCACTGCTGTTTTCCTTCACTTACTGCTGTTTTCCTTCACTCACTGCTATCATTCACTCACTGCTGTTTTCCTTCACTCACTGCTATCATTCACTCACTGCTGTTTTCTTTCACTCACTGCTGTTTTCCTTCACTCACTGCTATCATTCACTCACTGCTGTTTTCCTTCACTCACTGCTATCATTCACTCACTGCTGTTTTCTTTCACTCACTGCTGTTTTCCTTCCCTCACTGCTATCATTCACTCACTGCTGTCATTCATTCACTGCTGTTTTCCTTCACTCACTGCTGTTTTCTTTCACTCACTGCTGTCATTCACTCACTGCTGTTTTCTTTCACTCACTGCTCTCATTCACTCACTGCTGTTTTCTTTCACTCACTGCTGTCATTCACTCACTGCTGTTTTCCTACACTCACTGCTATTTTCCTTCACTCACTGCTGTTTTCCTTCACTCACTGCTGTCATTCACTCACTGCTGTTTTCCTTCACTCACTGCTGTCATTCACTCACTGCTGTTTTCTTTCACTCACTGCTGTCATTCACTCACTGCTGTTTTCCTTCACTCACTGCTGTTTTCTTTCACTCACTGCTGTTTTCCTTCACTCACTGCTGTTTTCTTTCACTCACTGCTGTTTTCTTCACTCACTGCTGTTATCTTTCACTCACTGCTGTTTTCTTTCACTCACTGCTGTTTTCTTTCACTCACTGCTGCTTTCCTTCACTCACTACTGTTTTCCTTCACTCATTGCTGTTTTCCTTCACTCACTGCTGTCATTCACTCACTGCTGTTTTCCTTCACTCACTGCTGTTTTCCTTCACTCAATGCTGTCTCACTCACTGCTGTTTTCCTTCACTTACTGCTGTTTTCCTTCACTCACTGCTGTTTTCCTTCACTCACTGCTGTTTTCCTTCACTCACTGCTGTTTTCCTTTACTCACTGCTGTCATTCACTCACTGCTGTTTTCCTTCACTCACTGCTATTTTCTTTCACTCACTGCTGTTTTCCTTCACTCATTGCTGTTTTCCTTCACTCACTGCTGTCTTCCTTCACTCACTGCTGTTTTCCTTCGCTCACTGCTGTTTTCCTTCACTCACTGCTGTTTTCCTTCACTCACTGCTGTTTTCTTTCACTCACTGCTGTTTTCCTTCGCTCACTGCTGTTTTCCTTCACTCATTGCTGTTTTCCTTCACTCACTGCTGTTTTCCTTCACTCACTGCTGTTTTCCTTCACTCACTGCTGTTTTCCTTCACTCACTGCTGTTTTCCTTCACTCACTGCTATCATTCACTCACTGCTGTTTTCTTTCACTCACTGCTATCATTCACTCACTGTTGTTTTCTTTCACTCACTGCTGTTTTCATTCACTTACTGCTGTTTTCCTTCACTCACTGCTATGATTCACTCACTGCTGTTTTCCTTCACTCACTGCTATCATTCACTCACTGCTGTTTTCTTTCACTCACTGCTGTTTTCCTTCACTCACTGCTATCATTCACTCACTGCTGTTTTCCTTCACTCACTGCTATCATTCACTCACTGCTGTTTTCTTTCACTCACTGCTGTTTTCCTTCCCTCACTGCTATCATTCACTCACTGCTGTCATTCATTCACTGCTGTTTTCCTTCACTCACTGCTATCATTCACTCACTGCTGTTTTCCTTCACTCACTTTTGCTTTCTTTCACCCACTGCTGTTTTCCTTCACTCACTGCTAGCATTCACTCACTGCTGTTTTCCTTCACTCAATGCTGTTTTCCTTCACTCACTGCTGTTTTCCTTCACTCACTGCTAGTATTCACTCACTGCTATCATTCACTCACTGCTGTTTTCTTTCACTCACTGCTGTTTTCCTTCACTCACTGCTGTTTTCCTTCACTCACTGCTGTTTTCCTTCACTCACTGCTGTTTTCCTTCACTCACTGCTATCATTCACTCACTGCTGTTTTCCTTCACTCACTGCAATCATTCACTCACTGCTGTTTTCCTTCACTCACTGCTGTTTTCCTTCACTCACTGCTGTTTTCCTTCACTCACTGCTGTTTTCCTTCACTCACTGCTATCATTCACTCACTGCTGTTTTCCTTCACTCACTGCTGTCATTCACTCACTGCTGTTTTCCTTCACTCACTGCTGTTTTCTTTCACTCACTGCTGTCATTCACTCACTGCTGTTTTCCTTCACTCACTGCTGTTTTCCTTCACTCACTGCTGTTTTCTTTCACTCACTGCTGTCATTCACTCACTGCTGTTTTTGTTCACTCACTGCTGTTTTCCTTCACTCACTGCTGTTTTCTTTCACTCACTGCTGTCATTCACTCACTGCTGTTTTCTTTCACTCACTGCTGTCATTCACTCACTGCTGTTTTCTTTCACTCACTGCTGTCATTCACTCACTGCTGTTTTCCTTCACTCACTGCTGTTTTCCTTCACTCACTGCTGTTTTCCTTCACTCACTGCTGTCATTCACTCACTGCTGTTTTCCTTCACTCACTGCTGTTTTCCTTCACTCACTGCTGTCATTCACTCACTGCTGTTTTCTTTCACTCACTGCTGTCATTCACTCACTGCTGTTTTCCTTCACTCACTGCTGTTTTCCTTCACTCACTGCTGTTTTCCTTCACTCACTGCTGTTTTCCTTCACTCACTGCTTTTTTCTTTCACTCACTGCTGTTTTCCTTCACTCACTGCTTTTTTCTTTCACTCACTGCTGTTTTCCTTCACGCACTGCTGTTTTCCTTCACTCACTGCTGTTTTCCTTCACTCACTGCTGTTTTCCTTCACTCACTGCTGTTTTCTTTCACTCACTGCTGTTTTCCTTCACTCACTGCTTTTTCTTTCACTCACTGCTGTTTTCCTTCACGCACTGCTGTTTTCCTTCACTCACTGCTGTTTTCCTTCACTCACTGCTGTTTTCCTTCACTCACTGCTGTTTTCCTTCACTCACTGCTTTTTTCTTTCACTCACTGCTGTTTTCCTTCATGCACTGCTGTTTTCCTTCACTCACTGCTGTTTTCCTTCACTCACTGCTGTTTTCCTTCACTCATTGCTGTTTTCCTTCACTCACTGCTGTTTTCCTTCACTCACTGCTGTTTTCCTTCACTCATTGCTGTTTTCCTTCACTCACTGCTGTCTTTCACTCACTGCTGTTTTCCTTCACTTACTGCTGTTTTCCTTCACTCACTGCTGTTTTCCTTCACTCACTGCTGTTTTCCTTCACTCACTGCTGTTTTCCTTCACTCACTGCTGTTTTCCTTCACCCACTGTTATTTTCCTTCACTCACTGCTGTTTTCCTTCACTCACTGCTGTTTTCCTTCACTCACTGCTGTTTTCCTTCACTTACTGCTGTTTTCCTTCACTCACTGCTGTTTTCCTTCACTCACTGCTGTTTTCCTTCACTCACTGCTGTTTTCCTTCACTTACTGCTGTTTTCCTTCACTTACTGCTGTTTTCCTTCACTCACTGCTGTTTTCCTTCACTCACTGCTGTTTTCCTTCACTCACTGCTGTTTTCCTTCACTCACTGCTGTTTTCCTTCACTCATTGCTGTTTTCCTTCACTCACTGCTGTTTTCCTTCTCGCACTGCTGTTTTCTTTCACTCACTGCTGTCATTCACTTAATGCTGTTTTCCTTCACCCACTGCTGTTATTCGCTCTATCACTCTTTATTAGTCGTGTTGTTCTCCTTCCACAACAACATCCCAAAATACCCCACCTGGATTACATACCCCACACCACCCCTGCATCACGCCAATAATGGTGATCTGTAAACTGACACAAACATAAAAAATATCTATACACATCGGTTAACGTTAAGACTAGTCGCCAGTATATTTCACCGTAGGAATAACCATTCTAACGCTAACCTAACATATCCAAGTAACGTTAGGGCGTTTTAATCACTAGGTGCTCTAAGCTGGGGGCTTAATATTTACGTGATCCTGCAGATTTCGTCAACCATTATGCTGTCGATGTTTCGTTTTAGTCCATCAATTCTTCATCGAATATTCCATCGTCTGACCTCTTAACCCCTTGGTGTTCTTCCTGAGGTCACATTGTCGGTTCACAGGACTAATCGGTATATTTTATCTGGAGATAAGTCTTGGAGATATCTGAGAATTTATTCTTTGTCATAAAGAGAAATCGAATTTTTTTATGACTTCTGCAACTGTTCGAGTCGTAGTGGATCTTGGCTGTCGGATTGTTGGTTCCAAAGTGTTCGACTCCAGGTTATTGAAACACATTTAACTATTGCTCCGCTAAAAACAATCATTTATTATCTGTATTTGTATAAACATCAATAATAAATGTAACATCAAATGAAAGTACAACTGTCTTCTGTAATTCCAAGTGAAAGTACAGCTGTCTTCTGTAACACGAAGTGAAAGTACAACTGTCTTCTGTAACATCAAGTGAAAGTACAACTGTCTTCTGTAACACCAAGTGAAAGTGTAACCAGTATAATTTACATACTGTACAATTTATACCACGGATGTATTATTATGAACATACATTATTCAATGACCTGTAGATGGTAAAGGTTTTTCATAGGTAATAGCCGTATTAAACATCCGCGGATGTTTTGTCTAGCCCGAGAGTCGCAGTATGATGCAACTCTCCCTCAGTAGTAGGCATTTCTTTAAACACTGAATAGATTGCTCATTTTTGGTAATTGGATACATTGCTTCACACTTGCAATGCGTCAAGTAAGTTAGATAGTTAGTTAAGTAATATATATAGATAATGGCTTCGCCAGTTTAGAGTGATTCATGGGTCAAAGGGTTCACTTACCAGCCGGTTGTTTATACACGTTATGTAAACACCGCTGACTATAGTTTTGCTTGACATTCCACGGAGACGACTACTTCCTCCATCGAGAAACTTCTAGAAGCGTGACTCATAGATCGCTCTGGTGGTGAGTGCTGGAATTACTCTCTACGGGCGTGTCATAGCCAAGCCCCTTAGTTAGTCTTGAGCTGAACCCCTTAGAGTAAAGATCTACACCTGAACTACCTCATTACGAGCTCGCCTAACACAAGAGCCTGCCTCAGTACTAGCGCGACTCACAACAAGGTGTTTAGACTTGTAAGTATCACATTGTACATATACACCAGTCTTGTGTATAATTTATCCCCCTTTTTGTGGAAGAAGTGACCGTTCTGATATCAACGGGACTCTAAATAACTGCAAGCAAATTAATATTTAGTGAGACTGTATACTGACAAGTCTCACTCCCCACAGTCCTACAAAAGTACAACTGTTTTTTTTCTGCAAAACCAAGTGAAAGTACAACTGTCTTCTGCATCACCAAGTGAAAGTACAACTGTCTTCTGCAACACCAAGTGAAAGTACAACTGTCTACTGCAACACTAAGTTAAGGTAATATTATGTTCTGTAACACCAAGTCACAGGTAAATAAGAGATATAAATGTTGGAAAACAATATTTGGAGAAATACAGAATAACAAACTCTTTAAATTATGAATTTACTGAAGGATGCGTTCTGCAGGCCCACTATACACGAGCATGCCATCCATCCAGAGCAATATTGGAATATCATATTCGTATCCGTCACAGTCCTGGCCATCTATCAAGGTCCCAGAGTTGTCCTGGTTCATCGTTTAATCGATGAGGTACATGAAGGTGAAGGGCAGCCAGAGAGACACACCCAACATCCTTATTCGTAGCTAAAGTAATACACTAAGAAAGTTAACACCACGACACCAAAGAGCAGTCTGGAGACTTTAAGGATCAGTCGGTCATGGGGCCAGCAGGACTTTAGCCTCTTCAGCGTAGATGGAAATTCGCCAGGGTACTTGGGGTGGACTAGACGAACTGTGTGGGTGGCGGACTTGGTAACAGGTGCTTGTGTTAGGGCGGCGGAACAGGTGACCAAGTGGGTGGTGATTATCGAAGAAAGATAAGTGATGCCGAAGACGAACCAGATGTCAATGTGCTTGAGGTAGGAAGTGCGGGGGAGGGCACTGGTGGTGTCGGTGTAGAGCGCCATGAACACTAATAGCGTCGTGAGGCTCATGGTGCCCCGCTCGTTGAAGAACTCCGCCGGCAGAAAGAGGGTACAGTACCTGCAGAAGTTAACGTTAAAACCATCAGGGCAAGTGAAAGTCCATTGCCTCACTACTCCTGAGCAGTGACAAAGAGCTGCGAAAAAGCTAACACCGAGATGAGACACTCTCGGAGTAGATAAGACACCTTGAATGTAAACAACACATTTATGAATAACTGACGTCTTTATCTGGACATACCCAATATTATAATTTTTTAATATCCGAACTGTGACAGGAGAACCAACTAAGTAAATGTTAAAAGGTTACTACGAGAGATAATTCCCTCAAATTTCGTCTTTTCGGATGAACAACATTAAATTTAGCCACCATTAAAGGAAGGTAATTAAAAAACAATTAGGTTATGGGACCAATGAAGAAAATTATTGTAATTTTACTCTTCATCCAAAGCAACTACAGTATTCCTATAGCATACAGTTGTGTTCCTAAGGGAAGAATAACTTCCATAGACGAGTGATAAAACTCACCCAAAATGCTACCAGTTTCTGTGGTTTCTCAATCTATACGAAGGAAAAGACTGTTTGTGGCCAACTGCCTTAATGATGCTGGTGCTGCTGCTGCTCACTCACCCTATGGCCAGGAGAAGGACGGAGGGTAGGTAGGTGGCCCAGATGAGGTGTTCCTTACGTCGCTTAAGATGGAGGTGAATGGTGAAGGTGGAGGAGGGACGGACGTAGATCAGGTCACATTCCACCACCATGTACTCCTCCAGTTTCTTAGGACACTCCACTACTCTTGACCCATTCTCAATCATCATGTCCCTCGCGTTTGTCACCTGTTGACCGACCACAACTATGATACCTGCTCAATCTGACACATAAAGGATAAGTGGATCTCATAGGCTTGGCATACTGTAAGTCTAAGCCTTCGGTACACAAGGAAGCATTGTATCCGGCAATGCATTTGACAACCGTCACTCCTCCGACAGTAAAGTTAGGCATCCACTCACACCTGGGTATACTGGGGTTGTCCTGGACGAGAAACAACATTCTTTGAACAGAAAGCCAGAGCTGTAGCCACTCGGCCACCGCACCTCTAAACTGAAACATCCCTGAAGATAAAAATCCTTGACAATTGTGTTGCGAAAGAAAACTAATTGTAGGCAAATTACTGGAAGCAATAATTTCAAACTCTATTCGAAATCATCTGGAGAAGCACAAGTTGATCAATGGTTCCCAACATGGCTTCACAATCGGGCGTTCATGTCTAACTAATCTATAAACATTCTTTTCAGTTGTTTTCGAATCAGTGGACGAGGGGCACAATTATGATGTGGTATATCTCGACTTTAGCAAAGCCTTCGACAGAGTCCCCCACGAAAAACTAATAAGAAAAGTGGAGGCTCATGGCAATAAGGAGATATTCTAAAATGCATTAGGGCGTGGTTACAGGACAGGAAACAGCGAGTGAGCAACGTCACAAGTGGAGTACCCCAAGGCTCAGTACTTGGACTATTATTATTTATTATATACATAAACGACATAAATATCGGGGTAGACTGCAACATAAGTAAATTTGCCGATGACACTAAAATAGGGAGTGTAATTAAATCTGACGAGGACTCCGCAAAGCTACAGGATGATCTAAAAAAAAATTTCGAATGGTCTGAAAAGTGGCAGATGAAAATGAATGTGGACAAATGTAAAGTACTCAGTCTAGGAGATGTAAACAGGGAAACCAGATACCAGGTGAACAGCAATGTTATAGAGAAATCCGACCGCGAGAAAGATTTAGGAATAATGATAAGTAGGAATCTTTATCCAAGTAAGCAAAGTGTATTTGCTCGAAACAAGTCTAATAAAGTACTTAGGTTCATACAAAGGAGTGTTAATTGCAAGTCTAGAGAGGTCATCCTAAAACTATATCTTGCGCTTGTGAGATCTCACTTGGATTAGGCAGTTCAATTCTGGTTACCGAATGGATATAGAATCCTTAGAAATAATTCAGAGGAGAATGACAAGACTAATCCCGGGCATTAGGAACCTTGAATACAGAGACAGGTTAAACTTGTTAAGGCATCTTAATTTGCACTCCCTCGAGAGACGTAGAGTGAGGGGACTAAACGAAGGGGACATTACAAAGGTACTCAAACTATCCAACCAGGAGCGAACTCGTAACAATGGTTTTAAATAAGACAAATTTAGATTTAGGCACGAAATAGGTAAACATTGGTTTGGAATTAGAGTAGTAGACGAGTGGAACCAGTTACCAAATATCATCATTAACTCGAATATGCTGGATAGCTTCAAACAGAGGTTGGATGGATATATGAGCGGTAGGGGTTGGATGTAAACAGGACTGCCCAGTATGGGCCAATAGACCCGCTGCAGTTTCCTCCATTCTTATGTTCTTATATTCTAAAGCCTATCGACGTGTACAAAAACAGTGCAGTCAGATGGGTTTAAAAATGTCGTCTGGATTCATTTGGTAAGCGTGATTGCGACATCATTTCCCTAACCCTTATTTCTCGAAATATCCGAATCATATTTTGAAACATAGTTTTATGCATGAAGGTAAATTTCATTATGACAAGTGGCAGGAATAGTATCACTGGTAGCTCCACTTATTCCCATTACAAAAGCATGTCTTCCAATGTGAAGCCAGAAGCGAGACCTTTGCACTAAATTTTCGCCTGTTTGTCACACTGCTGGACACCGAAGGGGTAAAGATAATTCAAAGCCTCTTGTCCCTGCTGAAAGTGACTCAAGTTTAGGCCAGTCAATGAGAAACGACTGAACGTGGACTGGGTAGACTAAAACCCATAAAAAACTATCTTAATGAAATGAAATGAGACCCTCACTCTGCTGGTTGGAAATTCTCAACTCTGACGCCATCAGTGTTTACATTGATAAAATACATAATGACATTTTTTTTTATATAAAAGATTATATTTTTCCTTGAATAATAACCTTAACACAGACCCAACAAAGGAAAAAATCACACAGCACAGTTAAGAGAGGAAAGTCATTACTTGAGCTGACTGAACACCGCCTAAAAAAAAATCACGAGAGCATATGTGGTGGAGACGTCTAGGATACCACCTGAGGAGTATTACAAGTTGGCCGATGGTTAGGTTAGACCAGGCCAGACAAGGTCAGGTCAGGGTACGTTAGGTGAAATTTTGTCGTACAAGCGAAAAGATGGTAGTAAAGTTAGGTCAGGCTAGGTTAGGTTAAGTTATGGTCAGGTTAGATTAGGTCAGGTCGGGTTAGGCTAGGTCACGTTAGAAAGGTAGATTTAATTGGCCTTCGTATTACAATGTGGCGTTAGGTTACGTTGTCAGATTAGATAAGGTTATATAACGTTAAGCTAGGTCAGGATAGCTTAGGATAAGTTAGGTTAGATAAAGTGAGTGGGTGGTGGAGGAACTTACCTCGAAGGTAATATTACAGGTCTGACGGTCACCTGGGTAGCGTTGGAGGTAGAAGGAGCAGTAGGTGGAGGGCCTCAGTACTTGCGTCGCTACCAAAGGGTTCTCCTTACCGTGGTAGCCCAAGTAATCTGTACCACACAAAACGGTTACTGGCGAGTAATACTCTGTACTGTTTGTTGTTCTTTCCTGTGTTTCAGGTCAACGGTGATGTTTTACGGGGAGCAAGTGAAGGAAGCTGTTGATCTGTTTCTAATCAAAAGGTTATGGCCTACAAATTGTAGGTTACCACGAGAGGTAGTACTACTGACGACAATGACTGATTATACACATTGTAAAGGCATGAAGTTCAGAGTAAACATGAAAGAGTTAACTACAAGTTTATAATACATGACAGTATAAACAATTGTCCTTACTCAAACAAATAATCTAAAACGAAATACACCAATGGAAAAATTGTGGATATCATCGACTATGATATAAAAATAAACATAAGTGACAAAAATAAAGTACAGTAACTGCATACATTATTTTCTCAAACAAATAATTTAACTAACATCCTAAAAATAACTAAATAAATACGTTTATTCTGCTTCGAAGGCCACTGTTATGTGCTTCGTTCAGTCTGTGTGTAGGTTAGGGAGGGTAATCCCGACTTACCTCCCTCCTCCAGGCGCGAGGGTCCCTCAGGCAGCACCATCAGCAACGGCTTCATCTCAGTCTCCCAGCCCTTGAGGGAGTCGAACACCCGCAGCTGTGGTGACCACAGCTGTCAACCGTATATATAGTTTTTAATTGCCATTACCCCATCGAAATGAACTTACATATATTTTTATAATTTCTAATTCGAAAGAGATATCAATAATCTTTCATTACTTCATCTAAATCGAACCAAACACAAACTCATAACTTAATTTCGAAATTAAGGAATTTATAAACGTGTTTCGAGATCAAAATAACCTTCTATAAATGTCAACACTTCTGCTTCTAAACATAGAAAAAATAGATGTTTATAATATCCACATTGATATCAATGTCCATAAAACAAGGTTTAACCCCCTATGGCAATGTTTCTGAACTGTGAGGCAGTTTGGTGTAAGGTCACATGGGTCGAGTTTTACTCCACCACCATTTGACCAGAATTTTCGTGAAAACCTTCTCCGTGTAGAGCAGCACGTTGATCGATAGCCACTACAAATTTCAAACTGAACCACGAAGGGCTAAAAGTGTAGGCGGGCTGACCCAACCCTTGGCTCACGGTGTGTGGGTGATGTTTAGGTTTTACACTTATTAGGGATAATTACTAATTAAAGCAAAAAATAAATTAACGAATTGGCATAGCTTTCTTTTTTTTATTTCTATAACTCAATGGTTTATGGGAAAATTTGTTGTTTCACTTATGGTACCGTTTACTATCCTAGGATAGCAATATTATACCTGATGGCCCTCGTCAGTATAATAAACAGGTAATTCACGAAAACAATCTTAGGATACGTAGACCACCAAAGACACACAACAGACCTACCTGCTTATCTCCACTCACAATCACCTTCCTTGGGAAGTTAAGGAGGTGGCGGAACTCGAGACGGTGGTCATGCCACCTAAATTCTATTCGTATGTCCATATCAATCGCAGCATTCAAAAGATCTATGTTTGCAATTCTGGCGACCACAATCTTGATCAACATGGGCACCGGAATCTGGGGAGGTCTGTCTGCTAGGTAGCCAGAGGGAATGTCGGTGATGACGCAGCCTTCCTCGTCGGCGCCATCCTCACAATCATTTATGTAGTCACAGCGCTTTAGTAAGGAGATACAAATGGTGTTACCGCACATGTACTGTTCAGGTGTGCATGTGCTGAGCTGAGCAGTGATGTAAGAAAAATTAGATGTCTCCTGTACTTGGTGGAATTTACAAACATCATTAGTAAACGACCATTTGAGTCGTCCCAAAGGCAGTCCAAGTGAATACACACAACCGACAGTGGTTGAGTGGCTGACTGGCCCTGTCTTGAGGCACCAGGAGTTGGCGCTAGGGTCGTGCTCTATACGGTCATTTTGAAAACCGTGGAAGTATATGCTTCCCGTTTGTTGTTTTGCATTAGTATTGGGAGCCAGGACGAAATCATGGGAAACGTAGTAGTGAGCCTCTTTTCTACTGCAACTAAAATGTAGTTTATACACTGGTGGAAGTTGTTTATACGCACCCACAGAACACAGTTTATACATGAATTCAGCTTCAGCAGGGAACCAGTATCCCTCCATATTTTGGTATATGTTACAAGGTGGAGGACACAGAGACATATTTATAGCAAATATCGCATACTTTGACTGCCAGCGAGGAGTAATATTGACCTTCCGTCCATTCATATCTTCCAGCGCCCCGGAGGTCGAGTTGTAGGAGATCCCCAGCCAGGCATAGGTACCCTCATAGTGTAGCTTTCTACAGTAGTTCTGGTGTTGTGACAGGAGGAGAGTCATACTCTTCTGTTCGGACGGGCTCCCTGGTGTCACCATATAGAGGCCATTAATTTCCATGAAGCTGCGAGCTTCTTCCCAAGTCGTCTTCTCCGTGAAGAGCAGAAGGTAGTCGTTGCCAACTTGGATATTATTGTCACACGGTCCATCGGCTTGTTCAATTACGCCGCCAGTGTCGTTGTGGATTGTGAATGAGATCCGATCCCAGTCCAGAATAGGCTTGGCACCCACGGGCTGGCAACTAGCCCATGTCACTATTTCTTGGAGTGTGAGGGCGTCGGGCCATAAATTCATGTCTGCCAGGTGACCACTGAAGGCCTGGATGCTGCTATAGCCTCCGTCTAGTTTGTCTTGATCCTGACCCAGCACCAGTGATCCATTAAGAGGTAGAGCCTTCATGGTCTCATTGAATTCCTTTTTTTCTCCTTTCATCCATAAGAACAGGCGGTTAGGCTCCATCACCAGACACACCGAGTACCACCACAGAGGAAGCAGTGGTGCCGAAAGTTGTACCCTGGTTCCTTGGTACCTTATTAAAAACCCATCACGATCTGGAACTATAGTACAATAGTGTTATTACTCTAACTCCACCTCACACTGTAACCCAACTACAGCCACCAATACCGAATCATCTTAGAAAATCATATACAGTTGCCTCAGAGTTCCTTTATCCCCTGTGGTAGCATTTATGTATACGTAGCAGAGTCGTAATACTAGAGTATATTTGTGAATGAATCCGTAGTAGTCTTCTAACAATGGAGCTCATTGGTGGAAAAGATTTCGAGACGTAATGATCACTTGGCAATAAATATAATTAAATGTTGGACTATAAATAATATATACATAGATGCTTCCAATAAGGAAGAATACCAATATGAGTGATAAGGATTTAAAAATAAAACGTATACTAACAAATTTGTGTAATTCATCATTAACACACACCAGGACGCGACACACGTCCTTGCTAAAAACATAATGAACTGTATCATTTTTTATAGTTAACATTTGCGCCATTTTCTCCTGTGCCATTTTCCCTATACATTTAGTATGCCTGTATCGTTAAATGAGTGAGTGAGGTGCTGTGGGTCCCCCCCCCCCCCCCACAACCACTGTTTTCTGATACCCAGCACACGAACTTCTCCACCAATCAACTACTTCACACTCATTAATAAGTTTTGAATTGCGACTCTGCCACATTTATGTAAATATCACTATAGGGATAAAGAACTATTAATGGCAACTGCACAAGGTGTAGTGGTTATTCAGTATATGAGAGTGACCCCAAAAGCTCGTGCACATCTGTGAGTAGTTAAAATGGTGCTATAACTACCGTCATATTGCTCCAACAAATGTTTTAATATTAAGTTCGCAAGTTTTTGGTAAAACACACACACACACACACACACACACACACACACACACACACACACACACACACATTCTATAAGAACAGTCAATCTTCTTTTTGTGCACTGTCACTATGTTGAAATGCCCTGTAGTTTGAGTTTCTCCCCACCTATTTATTATATATCATATTTGTATCACTTCTGTTATTTGTATATTATTTGTCAATCAAGAGACCCATTCCCCAATTATGCATTTATATATTTTCAGCCTTCCGGCTGCCATGCTCTTTCAATAAACCGTTAATTATTATTATTATTATTAATATTATTATTATTATTATTATTATTATTATTATTATTATTATTATTATTTTTATTATTATTATGCACAAAGAAATTTTGATAACGTGTTGTGAAGAGAAAACACACTATATATAAAGTTAAGTGAGGTCATTTTAATTGAATATTCATAAGCAAAAAGTGTGGGTAATATTGGCAACCACAGTCACCTAAACTAACGCATTCTGTGTTGTGACGAACTTACAAAAGTTGATAACATCGTCATCCTTAATGCTAAGTGCGTAGCTGACGAGAGCGTTGACCTCGTTGAAGGTGGTCAACTTGAACCAGATGCAGAGGGTGAAGGAGTAGAGGGAGGAGGCGGTGGTGTTTGGAGCCAATGCCTGCCTCATCCACATCGTCAGGCGCGTTATGTCGTCAGTCACACCGTCAGGAGCTAACTGGTATACCTTGGAGCCTATAGATGTCTCTGCAAAGGACTGCACAGCTCAACATTCTCATATACTCGTAGGTTTATGTACCCTCTCCTCCTCTCCTACCCACTCAAAAAGTACCAAGCGAATTCATCTCTGTCGACATTGACTGAAGACGTAACCTTTTATTACGATGACAAAGTAAATATAAATGAGTAATGGCGATATCTGACAACTACTTGAACTTCTGAAAAAAATGGATCTAGTAAAAATTAGGCACCCAAGTACGAGTACTGTATATTCTACTTGAATTAAACACCCTACGCTAGGGTAGCTAATATTCACGTGATTCAAAATAATGTAATTTCCTTTGGCGAAAACTTTCAGACAGGATGAACCAACCAGACTACGCACTTCTCCTTGGTTAGTAATCAAAGTATTTTACCTGGTTTTCCACTTTAAGACCAAAAACATTTAAATCACGACCATAACAATTAAAATCAGAACACGTACGACAGATAAAATAAAAACACGCACGAATACAACAGATAAAATAAGAACACGTACGACAGATAGAATAAGAACAGGTACGAAGACAACAGATAACACTCGCCACGTACTGAACACAAGTGGATCTCGTAAGCTATCAGGGAGAATCGATCTTACCTCGATAAACAAACTCATGTTATATTAATGGAGAGATGGGGGAGGGAGGGAGGGAGGAGGAGGAGGTAGGTATTGATGAAGGCGAGGAAGATTGAGTAAAAACTGAGAGAGAGAGAGAGAGAGAGAGAGAGAGAGAGAGAGAGAGAGAGAGAGAGAGACCTTTAAATTTCTATATGTATAATTGAAATATTGTACATAAATAGGCTGATGATTTCTAAGCGGTAATATTGTAGTTTCTAAATTAAACATGATGAACTTGAAGCTAATAAATCAACTGGTAATGAATGAACTGTACGTGAACACACTCCATGGTTCTTTTAACACCTTTAGTACGGTTAATTTATCCCTGAGTACAATTACTTAACGCATTGAGTACGATTATTTGTTTAGCCCCTTAAGTGTGATTACTTTACCTCTGAGTATGATTACTTGGGGTTAGTTATATCGGGTTCAGTGGGGTTAAGTTATTGGGCTCAGGGGGTTAAGTTATCGGACTCAGGGGGTTAAGTAAGAGTACACAAGGAATAAGTTATCGTACTCGGGGGTTACGTTATCGTACTCAGGGGGTTACGTCATCGTACTCAAAGTTCACAAAGGGCTAAGTCATAACACTGTTTTT
This sequence comes from Homarus gammarus, assembly GCA_958450375.1. Taxonomy (NCBI): domain Eukaryota; kingdom Metazoa; phylum Arthropoda; class Malacostraca; order Decapoda; family Nephropidae; genus Homarus; species Homarus gammarus. The sequence continues at coordinate 1,923,282 of CAUDMG010003627.1, read as the reverse complement.
AATTGGTTTAACTGGTGAACGTGTCTACATTAAGATTCTTCGCCTTACATAACATTCATCATCATCTGGAACTTCAGAGATTCGTCTTATTAATGAATTTATTATGAAATCTGGACAAGGACGATAAAAGTGAACCTCTCTGTTGTGTTATTCGTCTCCGTCTCCAACACAAGACTCGGTTTAAGGTCTCTTTAGTGTAGAATGTAAACTGACGAGGACAGGAGAAAAATGTAGGTTAGGTTAGTTTTAGGTTAGGTTAAGTTAGCTTAGGTTAGGTTAGGTTAGGTTAGGCTATCTGCGTTGGTTTGGTTTTAAGACTTGTTTAAAGATGAGAGTTAGTGTGATAACTGAGGCGGGACAATAAACTGAGCTTTTGTTAGATGATCGGTTTCTCTCCGTCTCTGATACACGGACTAGTGAGGCCTGATGAAGGAAACCTCTCTGGAGTTACGTGCCTGTCTCGGTCTCACACACAAACTGCAGTTATGGAGAAGCGAACTTATGTCATGTGTACAATACGTACCCAGAGTAACTAGCAGGAACAACAGGATCAGCGGCAGGAACGTGACGCCCTTCATGATGACAGCCATCCTGCTCCCAGATGCCAGAGACCTACACACACACACATATATATTTAGGGTTAGTAGTTAAAACACCCTCAACATTTAACTGTGCGTGTGTGTGAGTGTGTGTGTGTGTGTGTGTGTGTGTGTGTGTGCACATAGGAAGGGGGCTAGAAAAGGTGCCCTAAACATAGCCTGCCTAAAAAAACAACTTGAATTGGGCAACCGCACTCAGTAAGGTCATCCTTATGCGGTCGAAAACGCAATCAAATTCGCAGATTCAAACAAAAACCTCTTATGGTCGCTGCATGGACTGTCAGGAACTTTCTAGATACTGACACAAATGAGTGTCACGGCTCCCAGAGGAGGGTCAACTCAAAGAACGGGGTGTCTGGCTATACCTTCTTCTGGAAGGGTAAGCCTGGTGCGGAGAGAAACTGCATTTATGGAGTTGACTTTGCCTTCCTCCAACGCATCCTACACAAGCTAACTGAAATGCCCAATGGGATCAACGAGCGCCTTATAACGCTCAGAGTCACACTGAGTCACTCACGTCATGCCTTTTTCATCGGTGCATACACCCCAACACTGGATGCAGAGGATGACATCAAGGAGGCCTTTTACCCCGACCTCGACAGCGTGATAACCTCTATCCCCAGAGAAGATAAGTTTGTGCTCCTTGGTGACATCAACGCCAGAGTTGGCAGAGATGCTGACATTTGGCAGGGAACCAAAGGGCGAAATGGACTCGGCAAGTGTAATCCCAATGGCCTACTCCTCCTCAGCAAGTGTGCTGCACACAACCTCACTCTCACCAATACCTTGTTTAGACAGGCATACAAGTTCAAGGGTTCGTGGCAACACCCACGATCCAAACACTGGCATCTCATTGACTACATCATTGTCAGAGAAAGAGATCGCCGAGATGTCTTCATCACCCATGCCATGCGTGGGTCAGATCATTGCGACACTGATCATCGGCTCGTCAGAGCCAAGCTCTCACTTCACGTCGCCCCAAACCGGCGAAGGCAACAAGCCTCCAGAAGAGGTTTTAACACTAAGCGTCTAGAGAATCCAGCGGTAGAACATGCTTTCAGAGAGCAGCTCGAACATGGGCTAATAAACAACCCAACAGCAAAAAACGCAAATCCCAGTGCTGAATGGAATATTCTCGACACTGTCATGACAAAAACTTGCAAAGAGACCCTCGGCCAAATCGAAAGAATACACTAGGACTGGTTTGATGAAAATGACCTGGCAATCAAAGGACTCATCAATGATAAACGTGCTGCTTTAACTGACTGGCAAAACAAGTCTTAGTCACGGACTAAAGCTGATGCCTTCCACAAGAAGAAAGCGGTGGCCAGCGGAAACTTCGAACTCTAAGGAACGACTGGTTTAAAAATAAAGCATCTGAAACTCAAAAAAATGTAGATGAGCACAAGATGCATGAATTTTTTAATTCCACTCAAACATTTTATGGGCCAATCACTCGTGGCACAGCCCCCCTCCGGTCATCTGACGGTAACTCCATAATTAAAGATGATAAAGGCCTCCTTCAGCGCTGGAAAGAGCGCTACCATTCACTGCTCAACCGAAACACCGATGCAGGTCCCTCAGCGTCCAGAGCTGACGCACCTCAGCTATCTTCCATCCCAGGATGAGGTAGCTACTGCCATCAAACAGATGAAAAACAACAAAGCCTCGGGGCCTGATGGAATCTCAGAGGAGGTGTATAAAGCAGGAGGACCTCTGCTTACCAGCCGTCTCCACTCTCTCCTGGAGAATATATAGGAAAAGGAGGAAATTCCCCAAGCTCTTAAAGACGCCTCCATCTTCTATATTTATATGAACAGGGAAGACCTCATCAGAATGTGGCAACTACCCCGGGATCTCGCTGCTGTCCGTAGCTGGCAAGATTATCGCCCGAGTCCTCCTAAACAGACTTCTTCCTGAGGCGGATAACTTCCTCCCAAAATCTCAATGTGGCTTTAGACCATCACGAGGCACCACTGACATGATCTTTGCTGCCCGCCAGATACAGGAAAGGTGCAGGGAACAGCGCCTTGACCTGAACATGGCTTTCATCGACCTGACCAAAGCCTTCGATTCAGTCAACAGGGAAGCCCTCTGGTGGTCCCTCAGCCGTTTTGGCTGCCCACCAAAATCCATCGCCATTGTGAGGCAACTCCACGATGGCATGAACGGCAGTGTACTGCACAATGGCACCCAGTCTGAGCTCTTCCCCATCCAAATGGGGGTTAAACAAGGTGTGTACTGGCACTAACTCTATTTTCCATTTTATTGGTTGCCTTTCATACTCGAGCCAGTGCCAATTTAGCCGGCGGGGTGGACATCGAGTACCGAATGAAGGGTCTTTTTAACGTAAGACAATTCCAGGCAAGAACAAAGTGTCGGCATCTTCCATTACTAAACTTCAGTATGCAGACGACCTCACACTTGTTGCTCACACTGAACACGACCTACAGGAGATCCTGAACACCTACGCAGATGCTTATGCACACTTCGGCCTTGAGGTGAATGCACGTAAGACTCAGATTCTCTTTCAACCTGCCCCTGGTTCAGACACACCTCCACCATCCATCTAGCTTAAGGGTACTACCCTCTCTAATGTTACCCACTTTCGTTATCTTGGCTCCCACCTGTCCACCACCGCGGACATCGATGAAGAGCTTCAGCTTCGGATTATATGTGCATCTTAAGCCTTTGGCAGACTCCGAAACCGTATCTTCAGCTGTAGGGAGTTGAAATTATATATAAAGTTACACATATATCGAGCAGTGGTCCTCCCCACCCTGCTAAATGGCATTGAGGCATGGGTCGCATACAGGAGGCACCTCTAAGGCACTTGAAAACTTTCACCAACTTAGTCTACGTTCCATCCTCCGAGTTCGCTTGGAAGATAAGAGAACAAATTCCAATATTCTTGGTAACACCAACTATAGGAGCATCGAAGCTACCATTATCCATAAACAACTACGTTGAACTGGCCATGTTACCCGCATGAACGACAGTAGATTGCCAAAGCAGCTACTTTACAGTCACCTAACGAATAGTAAACGTAACGCCGGCAGGTAAGTGAAAAGGTATAAGGACAGTCTTAAGACAAACCTGAAAAAGTGCCAAATCGACCACCTCAAATGGGAGTAGATTACACCACATTGTAACGTAACGCTTGGAGGAGCACCACACGAGGTGTCAATACTTTCGAGTTAACCCGACTGCAAATCGAGGCAGACAAGCACCAACGTCAGAAAGACGCTTCCACCACCCGTCCCACACTCGATGTAGCCCTCCACATGTGCAACTCATGTGAACGACTCTGCCGGTCTCGTAAAATCCTCTTTTGTCACCTCAAAACTCACCAATGAAGGTGACATCCCGAATAACTCATATCAATGTACCAGAGCTGGATGATCGTCATACTCGATTCCGACTGACAACAAAGTAGTAGTAGTAGTAGTAGTATTACAGTAGTTTGTCTTTGTCTTGTTAGTACATTAATCTGGGTACTGTGAAGTTGGTGAGTACATTAGTTAATTGAGTACAGAAGCTCCTTTGAGCTTCACAAAATACAGGAACAATATCAAGTACTGGATGTCTGTCTCACAAATGTATTAATCTCACTGGTATCTCAACCCGTATCTCACCTGAGGCTCAAGTATCTCACCTTCCTCTCCTCGCGTAGGTCTCACTTGTGTCTCACGAAGTTGTCACCTGTGCGAAGAAGAGTGTGTGTGTGTGTGTGTGTGTATGTACGCATAACGGCTGACTGACCGTTCACAATAAAAGTCAACACACTTCTAGGGGCAGGTCAATACATCACTCCTACCAAATAAAACCCCTATAGGGAGACGAAACACCGTTTACTAATTACTCAACGTTACGGTAAACATTTTAACACTTAATTATACGGCAAAAAATAATAGTTAATGGAAAATCTCACAAAAATTGGCTTGAATGAGTTGACGGAAAGGCAACCACTTGTCACCCAGGCTTACTAGCGGGGACAGATGTACTGATGGATCTGTGGGCCAATAAATCATTACGTATTGATTCTTACGTCCTGTTTGGTGTGAAGGCCAATTTATGTAGTAATGGATGGTGTTATAGCAATTGATGGTTCCCTCGCCCGTCCCAAACTCACAACACATTAAATTATCTTCCTCTTGACCCGTGACGTCAGCAAAACGCCGCTACAAATTAACGATTTCGTGGAAAATTTGGGGTATACGTCGCACACAATAGCTGTATACAGTAGAGTACAGTACAGTACAGTACAGTGCAGTATACTACAGTACAATAACGTACAGTTCAGTACAGTCTAGTACAGTACAGTACAGTACAGTGCAGTATACTACAGTTCAATAACGTACAGTACAGTACAGTACAGTCTAGTACAGTACAGTACAGTACAGTACAGTACAGTCTAGTACAGTACAGTACAGTACAGTACAGTGCAGTATAGTACAGTACAGTACAGTATAGTACAGTACAACACATAACAGTACAGTACAGTGCAGTATAGTACAGTACAGTTCAGGACAGTACAGTACAGTACAGTGCAGTACAGTAAAGTACAGCACAGTACAGTGCAGCACAGTACAGTACAGTACAGTACAGTACAGTACAGTAAAGTACAGCACAGTACAGTACAGTACTATACAGTACAGTATAGTACTGTACACTACAGTACAGTCAGTACAATACAGAACAGCACAGTACAGTACATAACAGTACAGTACAGCACAGTACAGCATTGAATTTAATTTAATTGAAACAGTTTATTTTGCCAGAAAAACACAGATACAGAGTGGATAATAATAACAATATTAACATGGCTGAGCCAGTTGAGAACCTGAGCTCTCCTGTAGGCACTTGATATATACTATACATTTATCTCAAGGAAGTATTATGTAACATTTACTATCATCTGGAATAGTACAATAACAAGGTGGTAATCAGAACATCTCATAATGCTACCACGGTTATCATTTTAATATTTTTTTTTTATTATAAGTATATACATAAACTACAGTGGAATTGAAAAACATAAGTATAATGGGGAACAGTACAACATGGGTTCTACAGTAATAAGGTTGAGCAAGAGGACAGAGCTGTCAGGATTATGTCTAGTTGGCAAATATATTTATTTCAATGGTAATTACTTATCTATTTACATGATAATTTCCGATAAAACGGTTTTGATGGTACAATAGGAGCAGGTACTGTAAATATAGTAGGTATTACAAGAAATATTAATAGTTAGAGAGTAGATATTTTTTAAGAGATGATTTAAAGGAAGGGAGCATAGTCTTTGCTCTGATGTGTGGGGGTAAGTTGTTCCACACCTTCACACCATGATATTGTATGGAGGTCTGGGACTGAGAGGAGTGCATGGGGGGTGGTCTTACTAGCTCTGTGTGCCTTAAGCTATATCTCTGATTATTCCGGATCTGGAAATAATTATTGTCAAGCAAGTGGTTGATAGATTTGTAAACAAAGAGGGTGTGTTGGTCACACAATATATATATATTTATATATTAGTTCTTGAATTAATAAGTGGCAGGGGCGAAGTAAACACTTTGTTGGTTTTGCTTTATTGTAGAAAAATAAAGTTTCACAGGTAGTGAGTTCAGTTGAGAGTATATTGTACCTTCTCTGCTCAGGGAAGTGTCTTAGTGCACTTGAATAGGAGCACACTTAAGTGAGGTGTTCAATGGGTAACAAGTGATATGAGAGTCTCTCTCACACCAGGGAGAGACGGTGGACGAGCAGGCCTCAAAAGGAAATGCGTCAGATGTTGTTGCTGAGATGTGCTGACCCAGCTTGACCTCGCTCACTCTCCGGAGGAAATGTCAACTCACCAATTCCCTGTTGGGCGCTGTAAATGCTTCTGCGCTTCACTTTACACAAGGATGTAGGGGGGGTGTCCAATAAATATTAAAAAAAAAAACAATTCATTCATACACATTGGTGAATATTTTGGTATTATACATTTGGGTAAGTAATTATATGATACAAATGGTGCTGTTACACCGCTCGGCTACCTCCAACGGATGGCCTCAAGGTTTAAAACCTAGGTGTACAGTCGTGAACAGAAGTCCTGTCGCCCCTTCTGCTGCTCCACGAACCCTGAGATTCAGACTCATGAATCCGAAGCATTTATGGGCAGAATAATGCACCAGTGTCTACTGCTTCGGGTTCATGAGTCTGAATCTCTTGGTTCGCGGAACAGCACAAGGGGCGACAGGGCTTCTGTTCACGACTGTACCTAACCTTGTTGCAAAAAGGTGTGCTTAGCTAAAAATTTTCGTCGTTTATATGTTTTTGTAATTCCTTCGGAAAAGTTTTCTTAGAACTATTGTGTACCTAGAAGAAATTTTTCTGTAACAAATTATCAAAACAATCAAGGAACTGATAAATATGATGGTAGGTATAATAAAACCAGGTAGGATTATACAGTACCGGAAGATAAATATAAAGGAAGAGAATCCTGTAAGTCAGGAAACTGTGTCTCATTAATTAATATAAGATAGGAGGTTAAACTTATCAGAAACAATATGAACAGAAAAAATATGAAAATTACTGAAACTTATATTTCAGGGAAATGGTATGGGAATCAGCTCAGAAGTAATATTTGTGACAAATGCAAGATGGTGGCGAGTAGGCAAGGTTGTGATTGCATTACTGCTAATTTCTCAATAGTCTGGTGCTTTATGATAACCTTCTACCATTAAATGTTTGCCTACATCCTGACATATAAGTATCACACTGGTTTGATTCGGGAAAAAGAAATATTGCATATTATTGACATATGCGTGAAACACTGACCTATGTGGTATTGGAGTGTATACACGTTGTTGTAGAGCTGTTGAGGCATTAGTTTGTAACAGAGCTAATTCACATGCAGCCTCAGCGGCCAATGAGAATGCGAAAGCATACGCCGGACAAACATGCAAATGCAAATATGTTGACTTACAATGAGTTAGGACTTCATGCTTAGCCACAGCAACTAATGAAAAATCCTCTGATACTACTATTAGTTCAGTTTGTTTGTTCAGAATTAATACTCCTTCATTCGCTTTTAGTGGAAATGTCTCCAAATGCCATGCATTAATTTTTTTTTTTTAGTGGAATGTGTATTAGTATTTCCCTCCGTGTTAATGTTGCTTCTAATAAGGGATAATAATATTCCACTTCATGCTCCTGAAAGATAGGAGTTAGACGATAATTAGTTTCAGATATATGCAACGCGGCAATTAGTTGATGAACCGGCAACAACTGTGCGTCAACACGACCTAACCCTGCATTTACAAGATCAGCAGAGTTGCCATTCCAGTGTAGATTCTGACCGAATGAGCCCCTTGACAATTTGTTTTTAGTTGATTAGTTTGTTCAACAATAGCATTCATATTTGAGGGCAGAGTTTGTATTGCCTTGTAGGACTGTGCAATAGCCCTATTTTGTTTCCTAACCGCGTCTGAAACTGCACTCATTTTATTTCCTAGTTTAGCTACATCTTCGGCGGTTGCCGTACCAAACAAGGTTTTATTTATTAATCTTACAAAATTAAACAGACCATGTTTTTAACGCCGTTGAGAATGTACATATTTCCCGATGTCTTCAGGAGATACAGGGAGCTTTCCCTCGAAATGCCTTACTCGTTTGAGTAGACTATTCATACGGTCGTGTTGAAGAGAGATGGTCTGACGGATTGTTGTAGAGACTGTAGATTGTTGTTCGAGATCTTGCAAGGTTTGCATAGCTGTTTCAGTGTGAACAGCTATCGACCTCAGATGCACTGGCATGCGTTTTAAGTCATGGAGCTCGTATTTGATAGTTTCAACGTCTTGTACTACCAGTATTTTGCCTAGTGGGGCAACTAAGGCTCCGGGTTTGACGACGTCTGTCACGGCTACATGATCTGTGTGGACTGTGATCGGATATCCCAAAATGAGATCCCGAAAATGCTTGAGAGCCCACACTACAACTAATGCTACTAAATGAGTAGCTGAATAACGTGATTCTGCATCGTTGAGGGTGCGACTGGCGTATGCTATTACCCGCCATTTTCCTCGATAATGAGTTTGCTTGAGCACCGCCCCTAAACCTAGGCCCGAGGCATCAGTACACATGGTCAATGGATTTGTGTAATCCGGAAAGGCTAACACTGGAGCTTTCGTTAAGGCGCTCTTGAAGGCATTAAAACTGTCCTCTTGTTCCTTATTCCATGTAAACTCCACATCCGTTTTGAGGAGTTTTGTGAGTGGTGATGCTAACTTGGCATAACCTTCAATGAAAGAATGGTAGTATCCTGATAATCCTAGGAAACTACGAAGTTGATCTATGTTCTTGGGACAAGGGAATTGTTTCACAGCCTTTACCTTGCACTCTGTTGTGTGTATACCATTGCCATCTACTACGTGTCCAAGAAATTGGATTCTGGATTTGAGAAATTCACATTTGGAAAGTTTCACTTTCAATCCAGCTAGATGTAGCTTTGTGAAAACTTTTCGTAGTTTCTTTAGATGACTTTGTAAATCTTTGCTTACTATGATAAGATCATCTAGATAGGCATAGACTGTGTTACCTATCATTCCAGCAAACAAGGTGTTTATCATTCTTTGGAATGTTAGCGGCGCATTTCTTAGGCCAAATGGCATTCTTAAGAATTCGAAATGTCCCATAGGCATACTGAACACAGTTATTTCGGGGGAATCCTCAAGTAAGGAAATTTTCCAGTACCCGCTAAGTGAATCTAAGTTGTTGAAGACTGCGTTGTCTTTTCCTAGTGACTGTAATAAGTCAGTTAGGACAGGCATTGGGAACCTGTCTGGTACAGTTACCTGGTTGACTCGTCGAAAATCTATGACTGGTCTCTATCCTCCATCTTTCTTGGGAACTAAAAATAAAGGTGAGTTTCCGGGTGATGAGGAAAGTTGGATCACCTTTTCGTCCACCATGGCTTGTACTATTTGCTGGACTACCACTCTTCTGCTGTGAGGTAGCCCATATGCTGGGATGTAGATTGGGTTAGCTTCCGGTTTGAGTGGAATATGATGATTTGTCAACGTTGTTTTACAGAGGGGTTCTCCAGGTAATGCTATGATTTCCTTGAACTCGGCGAGTAATTCTAAAAGATCACTTTCACGTGTGGCGCTATTAACGCTACATTATTTACAATATGTAATTTTTCGTCCGATTTACCCTGTGTTACACTACCTATTGGTAATTCTAATGGCTCTTCGACAACCGCTTTGTCATAGACAAGTAAATTGCCTAAACAGCATCCCTTTCTTAAGGTTATGGATCCCCCAGTTCTGTTGAGAACGAGGAAATTTGTGAGACTACCTAATCTAACAGTGCTTAAGGTAGACTCAAGTGACAAACCTTTCACTCGTGAACTTTCACTCAGACACACAACATCTGCTCCTTCACTCACATTTGGCAAACGTACTGTGACTCTAGTTAGTTCCTGGCTATGTAACCGCTGTACACCAGTTAACACAGCAGGCGTTAGAGTCCAGTTCTGGCCGCTTTCATCAGAAATGTCCTTTGAGCTACTAGGTGGAGTTTCAGAGAGTGACCCCATAACTAATTGCTGCTGTGCCAAAAACTGCCCCGCGCCTGTCGAGGCAGTTATTGCACGAACACCCGAAGTAAGCAATGGATGTGAAGTTTGCATTTGCGTGATATGTTTTACAATTATGCGTGATTGTTTGATCTCGTGGCTGAACGTTAATGTTGTTCTGCCTTAGAGTGGTCAGACCAGGTAACCCGTCCACTGGCAAAGAAAATGCCTTAACTATGTAGAAATCCGCCAAAAACGCTTTACTGGACCTAGAAAAACGGATTGGTAGTGTTATCACCCCCGCCACTTATTTGGAGGATATCGCCGCTGGAGTTCATTGAACGACTTTAATGAGATAACATTGGCACAGGCCCCCGTATCTATATCTAGGGATAACTGATTGTTACCTATCCTCGTTGGTACAGTTAACACCTCCACTTTGTTTAACGCGGCGATTAATGAGCCGGTGATGGATGCATTGTATTCTTGAACCTTTGACGCTATCCTAGATCGTGTTGCTGGACGCGCTCCTCTTCCCCCGAAGGCTGTATAGTTGTCTCCTGTCGATTTTCCATTTCTTGCCTCTTACGTTGTACATTTCTACAATCTTCTGTGCTGTGGTATGGAGACTGATGTACTATATACCATTTATTCGGAGTGCCTTTAGTGTTTGGAGACATTTTATTTCCTGTGCAATGTCCCTATGGAGTTTTTGGTTTCGCAGGGCTATCTGCGAGGATTCTTTCCTTCGATCCTTTTTCTGTTTGGTTCCCATGACAGACTGTGGTTGGTCCTTGAAGCTGGTGACTGGTGCCACTGACATCGCCCTAGGAACATTTTCCTTGGGTTCCGCAATTTCTTCTACATATTGTACAAGTTTAGTCCCTTTTTTAAACTCTTTCTTTTAGGCTTTCGTGCGTAAGGGTTCATTTGATGACAAGATAAACTGAAGAAATTCAATAATCCTGTAAAAATTTACTTTAGGCACGTTGTCATTTTTATCGAACCAATCTGAGGAATCCGTGTAAGATCTGAAATCTATCTTAGTGAGACCCGCACAAATTTGGGCTTCTGTGCTTCATGTGCAAGTAGAGTGTCACCTGTCCTCTCTGCCATCTTAAAAATCCAAGTAAGTGGACCTCCTTTGGAGCCCGATCCAAAAAAAGAAATAAATTGCTGCCTAAATGTTGGATAATCATCCGTTTCTTCGTCAATGGCAGAAGCATAGATACCTTTAGCTGCCCGACTATCGGTTTTGATAAGGCTTCGGACGTATGATATTTTATCTACGTCATTAGTGACATCGTTATTTCTCATTACATATTCGCATATACGCAAAAATGCTAAACTAGTATAATCTTGATCCTCGGCAGTAAACTCTTGTACCTAAATGTTATTTGGAAGTACCTATATCGTTTGACAGACCGATGCAGTCTGTGGGTTAGTAGAACCACCTGTTGCCATTTTTGTTGTGTTAGTTAAAGCAATAGCGTTAGTAACAGGTGAAGACAATGGGTAAATGTTACCTGACCTTAATTGTCTACTGTGTAAATCCTCAAAATGAGAATCAATGAAATTTTCACAGCTAGCTAAAGAGTCGGTAGGTGTTAACTCTATTTGGCTAATTTTTTGTAATTCTTCCTCACCATCAGTTGCCACTAGTTCCTGTGAATTATTAGATGACTGATTATCTGAGTCTGAATCACTAATTTCCTGTTTGATACCCAAAAATTTTGGAAGAGGGTCCATGTATAGGACTATCTATCACTTCACTCACTGTATAAAGACTCACTACGTTGCCCACTCACAGAGTAATGCAAAAAATATTTATAATGAGTTATGGAAATGAAGAGAAAACAAATATTAGTTATTAAAAGTATTAAAAAGTATATATATGTATATATATATATATATATATATATACTTCATTTTTAGTCCATATAACACACGGACTTTGAACATATAATCAACGACCTCACCAGCCAGGACTCGAACCCTCGACCTAATGGGACCAGGGAAAGTTACCGACCATACCATTGATCCACTGGTCAACATAAAAAAAAATTCTCATGGTTCTGGATCAAAACAGTCTGATTCTAGTGTAAATGTATGTGCTGAACTCAATTATGACATTCGTATAGCTGTATCAGGCTCAGTTTTCCAGAACCAGCATCTATATATTTAGTGTACCATGCTATTCATACAGTAATTTATATGCTCATTGGCTCCACTTATGCAATTATTTTGTCCTGATTTGTGCTTTTTTGTTTGTTTCAGTTTGCTGATTCATGATATTGCATATCTACACCTGCATGATTTGTAATTACTCTGAAATTAACAAAACATGGAACGTCGCAAGTGTGTGAACGGTGCTGACAGTTTTTGCTACGTATGTGGTGCCTTCACTCCTGGTAGCCTCAAGAAACCAATCACAAAAGCTGTTCGACTGAACTACAAAAGTTACTTCAAATGTCATTTGGGTGATCAAGACAAGAAATGGGCACCTCATGTAGCCTGTAAGTCTTGTGTTTACCACCTGAGCGAGTGGATGTGTGGTAAACGAAGTTCAGGAATGCCGTTTGCTGTACCAATGATATGGCGTGAACCTAAAGACCACAGTAGTGACTGCTACTTCTGTCTCACAAATATTAAGGGAATAAAAATCAAGACACGAGGCAAGGTACAGTACCCCAATATTGCTTCTGCAATCCGACCAGTACCGCACAGTGCTGAACTTCTAGTCCCAAATCCACCGACTGAACAAGAATTGAGTGATTCCGATTCTACCTCTACCTCAATGGAAAACGACTACCAGCATGACTCTGAAAATACCAGGCCTAAACTATTTACTCAAGAAGCGCTTCATGATCTCATGAGGGACCTAAACTTGTCAAAAGAAAAGGCTGAAGTTTTGGGATCCAGACTAAAGCAGCGTAACCTGCTAGAAGATGGAGTGCATATCACTACAGCGCGTTACCGACTTAGACAGCTGTCTGTATTTTTCAAGATGGCAAACAACCTTTGTTATTGCGAGGACGCAGTATCTCTCATGCAACAACTCTGCAAGTCTGAAACATACAAGACAGAGGATTGGAGGCTGTTTATAGACTCAGGAAAAGACTCTCTGAAAGCTGTTCTTTTACACAATGGCAATCGGCTTCCATCTGTCCCACTAGCACACGCAACAAAAATGACTGAGAGCTATGAAACAATGAAAATTCTGTTGGCCGCTATAGAGTATGAGAAACACCAGTGGAAGATATGTGGCGATCTCAAAGTCATCAGTTTACTACTGGGCCTTCAGAGTGGCTACACAAAGCACATGTGCTTTTTGTGCTTGTGGAACAGCAGAGCTGATGCAGAGCACTATGTGAGAAAGGATTGGCCGACAAGACCAAGAGATGTGCCTGGAAGGTTTAACTGTGCTCACAATCCGCTTGTAGATCCAGAAAAGATATTTTTGCCTCCACTGCATCTAAAGCTCGGTTTGGCTAAAAATTTCATCAAAGCTATTGATCAATTCGGTGCTGGGACTCTATACTTATCTCAGAAACTAGGTGGTGTGGTTTCCAAAGCCAAGTTGAAAGCAGGTGTCTTGAATGGACCACAAATTCGTATACTAGTTAATGATAGCGAATTCACCAAAACATTGAACCCACTGGAGAAAAAAGCATGGGAATCATTTGTCAATGTGTCAAAGAATTTTCTTGGAAACTATCGTGCTGACAACTACAAAGAAATCGTAACAACCATGTTTCAGAATTATCATGCATTGGGAGCAAGGATGTCCTTGAAATTGCATTTTTTCCACTCTCATATTGAATTTTTCCCAGGTAACCTTGGAGACGTTAGTGATGAACACGGCGAGAGATTTCATCAAGATATCGCCATAATGGCGAGCAGATATCAGGGACAATTCAGTCCTAACATGATGGGCGACTATTGCTGGACACTGCAACGAGAAGAGAGCAAGCTGTACAAGAGAAAGAGTAAAGTTCAGAAGCACTTTTAGAACTTCATATTTTGTCATTATAAAGGATTTGAACTTATGTTTTTTGGTACAATTTTTTATGAGCTTATCTGTGATAGGTTTAAAATTGTATCTTGCATGATGCGATAATGTTACTATATTTACTATATATATATATATACAGTATATATACATTTGTAAGTAGAGGACGTACTTCCTAAATGTGTTTATCTAATTCCACTTTTGTGCATTGTGTACATAATATATACAGTATCTTTATATTGACTACATGTGAAGACTTCTTGAGGTTCACTTGTGTTTGTGTAGTTTATAAAATAATGGGTGGAGAGTGCGTAGAACTTCGCACTGGCTATAACGTCAGGAGTCGATGACGTCTTTCTCAGGGAGGTATGACGTCACGTCTTACTGGGATCCACCTGGGGGGCTGATCTGGGTCTTGTGGCGGTCAGCTCGGGGCTGATCTGAGTCTTGCAGCAGTCAGCTCGGGGCTGATCTGGGGATGACCACTGGGTTGGCGCGATCGACATGGGGGCTGATCTGGGGCTGTCCTCTGTTGCACACCGACTAAAAATGGACTAAAAATGAAGTATATATATGTACCTCGCGTTTCATACCAGCTGGATTCGGTAAAATGCTACTGACACCACATACGAGGCACGGGCAGTTTCCCAATGAGGTTCACGGCGCCATCAGCTCGATGAACAGGCTTTGTGTGAAATATAACAGAGTCTAGAACTGCTTTTAGTGTCCTTGTGGCCTAGCCGGTAAGCGTTCCCTAGTCACACCCAGTAGGTCGAGGGTTCGATCCCTTGCTGGTGAGGTCGTTGATTGTATGTTCAAAGTCCGCGTGTTAAATGGACTAAAAATGAAGTATATATATATATATATATTTATTTTTTTATTTATTTATATATTAGTTCTTGAATTGATAAGTGGCAGGGCTGAAGTAAACACTTTGTTGGTTTTGCTTTATTGTAGAAAATATGGTTTCACAGGTACTGAGTTCAGTTGAGAGTATATTGTACCTTCTCTGCTCAGGGAAGTGTCTTAGTGCACTTGTATAGGAGAACATTTAAGTGAGGTGTTCACTGGGTAACAAGTGATATGAGAGTCTCTCTCTCACACCAGGGAGAGAGGGTGGACAAGCAGGCATCAAAAGGAAACACGTCAGATGTTGTTGCTGAGATGTGCCGACCCAGGTTGACCTCGCTCGCAATCAGATGAAATGTTAACTCACGAATTCATTCATACACATTGGTGAATGACCTGATGAATATTTTGGTATTATTCATTTGGATAAATATTTATATAATACAAATGATGATGTTACACCGGCACAGCAGTAGGTGTTAATATCTTCGAATTTTAAGATTTTCAATTTAGGAAATGTTTCGTTTGTGTAATCTGTTTTTTTCAAGTAGGTCTTTATCTCTACAACTCTCTTTTGTGCAGTAACCAGGGATTGTGTTTTTGAAGAGCCAGGGGCCCCCATAGTGTTTGACAGTGGTAAACAAGATCGTGATAGATTTCTTTCATTGCAGTGAGAGTGAGTGACTATCGAGTGTGATACATGATACCGCACTGTTTATTGACTTTACTGTGAATGCCTTGTATGTGGTCTCTCCAGTTAAGTTTCTCATCAACAATAACTCCAAGGAATTTAGTATTTTGTTCGCGTTTGAGGACTGTATTACCAAAGTACAAGGGGTCCAAGTCTGGAGGTAAGTTTTTCCTTCTGTGAAAGATCGTGTAGTGAGTTTTCTCAAGGTTTAGGGTCAGTTTATTATGTATTACCCAGGTCCTGACTTTAGTCAATTCATTGTTCATTGTACTCATCAAGGAATGGAGGGCTGAGTTGCTGGCATAGAGATTACTATCGTTTGCAAATAAGTTGTATTTTATGAGTGTGCTAGCATGAAATAAATCGTTTATGTACAACAAAAACAGTACTGGACCGAGAATGGAACATTAGGGGACGCCATACAAGATTAGCGAGGAGTCAGATTGGTGATTATTACTGCAGACATACTGCTTCCTGTTGGACAGATATGAGGTAAACCAATTGTGGGACAGGCCCCTAATACAGTAATGTTCAAGCTTTGACAGGAGAATGGTTTGGTCGACAGTATCGAAGGCTTTACAGAGGTCCAAGAATATACCGACTGTGAACTGACTGTCATCAAAGGAATTTAAGATGTCATTAGTAAAGGATAGCAGAGCACTCTCAGTTGACCTTCTAGCTCTAAATCCAAACTGGGAGTCTGTAAAAATGTTATTGGCATTGCTGAAGGAATTTAGTCTACTACATGCGAGCTTCTCCAGCATCTTACTCAAGGCTGGGAGGACTGATATGGGGCGGTAACTCTTGATGAGACCTTTGCCCTCAGATTTTTTATATGCTGGGTGAACTTTAACAATTTTCATTTTATCCGGAAAGACACCACTAGTGAAGGAGGAGTTACAAGTGTGTAGGAGAACAGGTAGTAATAAGTGGGCTACTTTCTTAACGATGCTCATTGGTATATTGTCTTCGCCTGATGTTGCATCTTTGGACATTTTTATGATGGCCAGTAATTCATTTGCTGTGACAGGGGATAAGAACAGCTCATGGTGATCAGGGATGCTCTCTGCAAGATTTTTGCCAACATTAATAAAATATTCATTGAAGTGGTTGACAATGAGGGAAGGTTCAGTTACAACTGAATTATTTATCATAAAAGCTGAGTGGGGGGGGGGGGGAAGGTTGAGTGTTCTTGTTCTGAATAGAATTTATGACATTCCAGGTTTTCTTACCGTCGCCTGATGTTGACTGGAGCTTATTTGTATAATAACTACGTCTGGCATTTCTAACTGCTTGAGTTATTCTACTTCTGATACTTCGGTACAGTACAGTGCATTACAGTACAGTACAGCACATTACAGTACAGCACAGTACACCATAGTACAGTACAGTACAGTTTAGTATAGTACAGCAAAGTACAGTACAGCACAGTACAGTACAGTACAGTAATGTACAGTACAGTACAATACCGTACAGTACATTACAGCACAATACAGTACAGTACAGTAGAGCACAGTACAGTACCGCTTAGTACAGTACAGTACATTACAGAATAGTACAGTATAATACAGTAAAGTATAACACAGTACAGTACAGTACAACACAGTACAGTATATTACAGCACAGTACAGTACAGTAAAGTACAGTACAGTACAGCACAGCACAGCACGGTAGAGTACAGTACAGTACAGCACAGTACAGCACTGCACAGTACAGTACTACACAGTACAGTGCAGCACAGTACAGTACAATATAGTACAGTAAATTACAGTACAGTAAAGTACAGCACAGTACAGTAGAGCACAGTACAGTAGAGCACAGTACAGTACAGTACAATACAGTACAGTACAGTGCAGCACAGTACAGTACAGTAAAGTACAGCACAGTACAGTAGAGCACAGTACAGTAGAGCACAGTACAGTACAGTACAATACAGTACAGCACATTGCAGTAAAGCACAATACAGCACATTACAGTATAGTACATTATAAAACATTACAGTACAGTACAGTATAGCACAGTGCAGTGCAGTACAGCACAGCACAGTACAGTACAGCATAGCACATAACAGTACATTACAGTACATTACAATACAAAACAGTATAGCATATTACAGTACAGCACAATACAGTTTTGTAAAGCACGTTACAGTACAGTACATTACAGTGCATTACAGTACAGTAGAGTATTACACATTACGGTACAGCACAGCACTGTACAGTATAGCACAGTACAATACAGTACAGTACAGTATATCACATTACAGTGCATTACAGTAGAGTATATTACAGTACTGGGGCTGTATTCTCAAAAGACCCCATCAGTTACGTACAGTAGCAGAGAAACAGTACCGTAACTTCAGAATCCTTACACTCCCAAAAATTTATCCTTCTCAAAATTTAATTACGGGTCCGTAAGCAGTCTGTAACTCTAGTGTTTACCCTGTAAATTCAATTCTTTTGTCGAAAGGTAGATGGCAGTGTATGAGCTAGTTGGCCAATCGTCGCTCAGTTAATAAAATCATCAACCAATCACAAGAGAAGGAGAAATCACCTGATATCGACGCATGTGATCGTTGCTAAACGTACTTCAAGCGTCATTTGTGAAGATGGAATTATGTTTGAGTAATACTTGAGGACAATGGTTAACCAATGGCCAAAATACCTAACCTTACCTAATAATAAACCAACACACATCTATGGCGGGGGTCTAGACAAATGTATTGGCTTTAATCTATCATACACAACTCATAGCTCTGATGTTGTCACTGATCTTATGTCTGACCACAGCCCAATCCAAGCTAGTATACATGTAGCCAATGACACCCCCACTGGTGGTAAACTCAACAGACGTAGAATCACAGTCAAGCAAGAACATGAAAGCCAGTTCATAGACTTCATCCATGACTGGTACAAGGGCTACAAGCCTGACAACTACCAAAGTTTCCATGACGATCTGATAGATAGGACTTATGCATACTTCACCAACAATACTTCCACCAAAAAAGGAGAAAACGTGGTCAGCATTTTGGGAACAGGCAACAGCAGTGCTATAATGACCCTGAGCTGAAAAAACTCAGGGCTAGGGTCAGGAGGGTGGGTAAGGGTTACAAACAAATTAGAACACCTCAAATGTTACAATTGTATCAAGCTTCCCTTGCTGCTGTCAGGGAACGTGTAAACGAACTCAGACAAAATGCATGAGAGACATATGTCAACAGCCTGAACCAACACACATCCTTCAGCAAAGCCTGGAAAGACATAAACATAATCAGAGGTAAAAACAGTAGACACGTCTCCCATCCAAACCCTCTGCAAAAGTCGAATGAGCTAATAACAAAGTGGGCTCATGTGTCGAGCTATGACATGTTACCAGCTGGGACTCGGGGACTCCTTGATGCGAAGTCTGTAGAGAGAAGTAATCTTATTAGCTTTATGCTGGGCAAACAGCACAATGAGTGTGATGTTCATTATAATGAGTGGGAGCTTTACGCCGCCCTCGCCAGGGGTAGGGCTACATTCCCTGGAGAGGACGGAGTCACCTACAACATCTTTAGACTACTAAGGCGCGTGCCAGGCAATCCATTGTTGGTATTGTACAATATGAGTCATGCCGAGGGCCAACTACCCACATCATGGACCAGCAGTATTGTTGTACCAATACCGAAACCAGGACAGCCTGATGCTTTTCGTCCCATATCACTAACCAGCTGCCTGTGTAAAACCTTTGAGAGGATGGTTCTTGGCAGACTCTTATATAGAATCAGAGAACACATGTCTCCTAACATAAATGGCTTCACCCATGGTAAAGGTGTACATAATTGCATCACCACATTCCTAACTGTGCATGGTGATGAAAGGCACAGATACACCACATTTCTTGACCGAAAAGCTGCATTTGATATTGCCAAGAGGCAACTGATATTGTACGAACTAGCCAAAATGGATATAGGAGGTAGGCTGTTACACTGGATAAGTGGCTACCTAACCAAAGAAGGGCTGCTGCACTGTTTCAGGGTTACAAAAGTGAAGTTAAAGATATGCAACTTGGTACCCCTCAAGGTGGAGTACTTAGCCCCACTTTGTTCAATGTTCTTATAATACCAGACAGCCCCAGCAATATCTCAATCAGCTATGCTGATAATATTCGTATACATACTAAAACTCATCGTGAAATGCAAACCACCCTGAACCATGTATACGTAGCCTGTGAGAACCTCGGTCTTATTATCTCCACTGAGAAAACTAATGTGTTCAACAAACAAGTTGGTAACCGCAAACGCGGCCCCGCCAAGTTCAAGGTAGGTAACAACACTATTGACTATGCTTCTTCTTTTAAATATCTTGGTGTTTCCGTCCCTTGTACCCTACCTGCCATACAACAGCTAACCCGCCAATGTACTGACAGACTGAGACCTCTTAGAAGTGTAGCGGGGTACAGCCCGCACTATGGTGCTAATATTAGAATTGTTAAAACAATGTACCTAGGCTATATAAGATCTCTGATAGATTACCACGCAGCACCGTCGCAGCAGCCCTGGTCATTCGTGACGGGAAAGGCGTTGACAAGCTCGAGAAAATGCAAAATAAAGCCCTCAGAATTATCCTAGGATGTCCCATGAGCACTAAAGTACTTAATATGAGGAAAGAACTAGGTACACCCAGTGTTAAAGATAGAATAATTGAAGTCAACCTCATGATAGCCCTGAGGCTTCTGAGTGGTGATCCTGATAACATTGTTTCCTTAAAACTGCTAGAATGTATGAACCATGGGACTACTGAGTCTAAATGGATCCAAACTACAGCGACACATATGAAGATGTTTGGACTAGACCACCTGTACAAAGTTGAGACACAACAGCGCTTCCTGCCACCCTGGCGGACAGTTCCCTTCGATATCACAATACCGACGTATCCGCCTAAAAAATTAATTATACAAATCATTTATCTCCAACACAATGCCAAATTGAGAGCTCTTGAACGCATACACACTCTACAGACTGATGATAATATCACACAGACCATCTACACTGATGGATCTCTTAACACCGCCTGTGGGAGGGCTGGAAGTGCTATTGTTGCGACTCAACCTGACGGTAATATAATTGAGAAATGAGTTAGAATTAACAACTGGGCATCCACTCTACAAACTGAATTAGTTGCCATACTCACAGTTATTAAATTCATTGAAACCACTGCTACTGACAGTCTCATCATCACTGACTCTCTATTCTCACTACTTGCCCTTGGCACCCTCGACTCAGGTTGTCACGCTCTTGTCTCTAAAGCTAGACACAAATATGCGTGCCTTGTTGACCGGGGTGTCAAGGTCAAACTGTTTTGGATCCCCTCTTACATAGGCCTCATAAAACATGACAGAGTTGATGCCCTCGCCAAACTCGCGTCTAACAAAGACACCGTTGAATACAATTTGGGTCTGTCAAAAAGAACCCTTAAAACTGTAATTAGGAAAGAACTTATTGATGAGTTTGACGCAAGTAGACAAGTGCAAACAGGCACTAGTCGATCCATAGGTTACCATGATGAGATGTATCAAGTGAAACATGTATATGGAGCAAGTAACAAGATCACTAGATTACAAGATGTTGTAACCGCAAGATTAAGGTTAGGATATAAGTACCTTTGGCAGTATGTTCCTCAAGCAGATGTAAACAAAACTAAATGTAAAGTGTGTGGCCAGACATATGGCCACATACTTGAACACTACGTCCTCGACTGTGTGAAGATAGAACCTTTTAGGGACAGGTCCAAGCAACCTGTGTGTGAAATGGCACAACACTTCATCTCTAATGGCAAGATAGCCGACATATTAAGATTGTATCCACTTTTTTTGCACTTAGTAACTATATCAATTCTCATGTACAGAACCAAATACGCAATGTGCTTGAATACCTCTCACGTAAATGTGAATAACAAAGTGTGAGGCCAGACATACTGCCTCACACGCCTGTTCTCACGCATTTGTGAATAAGTTACCCTTTATGTATAGAACTAAACAAATAATGTAAATGAAATACTGTGTAACATTCAGTGCCATAATATCCTGACAACGGGGGTTAATTATTATGACCCTTTGTAAACTCTACTCTGTAATCCTTTTGCGCTACCGCTCACAGGATGAGTGTGGGGTGCACAATAAAGTAGCCGCTGCAAGCGTCAAAATCAATCCTAGCCTTATTTAACCTAACCTAACTTTACTTAACCTAACCTTTACCTAACCTAACCTTTACCTAACCTAACCTTGCCTAACCTTTCCTTTTTTTATACTCCATTTGCAGAGATAATCAAATGTTAAAATGCATAATAGTGTCATCCTAAATTATGTCTATATATCATCAACAGTTTTATAGATATGTTGGAGAAATGATTATACAAACTTTGTTTTCTCTGCAAATCTATTTTTTTTAGAAATAACTTGAAATTTTTCTAGAGAACTTAATTGTTTGTCATGTGCGTTGCGGCTTTCTTAGGTTAGGTTAGGGTAGGTTAGGTAAGGTTAAGTTAAATAAGGTAAGGTAAGATTAGGTAAGGTTAGGTTCTGTTAGGGTAAGATACATTTCACTAATTTTGTAACGAATAAAAAAATCACTACTGAATGTATCGGATAAAAGACCTATGAACATAACTTTTTCTGAGAAAAAAATTGCTATACCACTGTTAATTTTTACCCCCTTTTTTATTGGTTTAGATGAACTTAGATTGGGTTAGGTATTGTTTAACCCTGAGTCATGGGCACTTCTTGGATACTTGGCAGAATAGCTTGTTATAGCTTGGTCCTATAGCAAAGGCGGAGTCTAGACAAAAATGTTCACCTGACCTCGTATTTGGCTTTCATTACTGACGGATATCTACGGCTATATCACATTAAAAGGTCATCTGCAAGTATACTCAGTCACAAAACATTTTTATACCATAAGTGTGGACAATACAAATCTTCTATTTTGGTACAAATTACTTGAAAAGTTGTAAGAAGACAAAAGATGAGTCTCTTCCATTCCGCGACAAATATAAACCAAAAATTATAATAAGAAAGACGGGAAAGCAAGGCGAAAACCGCGTAAGCCACATAGCATATAGGATCAACAGGTGGCGTTAGTGTGCAATGCGCGGATCGTCTGTACGTCGTCTGTTTACGCCACCACTCGTGTACCGTATGCACACGTACAAAACAGATCACCCGAGCTTGAGTTTCACGTTTTCCCCAAAGACAGAAAAAGGTAATATCACCAGTTTTTAAAGTAAGTATATTGTACTACTACAGCACGTTTTGTTGTTTTTTGTGTCTGTACATTGCCCTTATACATTTACTATACAAGGTTAGTAAGGATGTGTGATTTGTACACAGATATGTGTTTTTGCGTGTTATAAGTTAATTAAGAACAAGCAGCAGTGTGCAGTATAGCATTAGAATGCAGCTAGACTTTCATATTTTATTGCTTTTGGTTTTGGTGTTTACATTGCATGAAGGATTACTATATGGGGATTTTGACTGTTTCCTTATATTTACATTATGTACTGCAATATAATGTAGTTTAAATTTTTCTTATATAGCAGTACAAATAAATTTGATATATCACACTATGCTCTCAAATTATACAGTATATGAATACTGTAATGAAATAAAACATCAATTTACCATATTGCACCTTTATTACCCTTCTCCAAGAGGTCTACGCTTTTAACATCTCTGCATCTGCATTCAGTGTCAGTGTGTATGTGTGTGCATGTGTACACATTAAGAACGTCAAGGCAAAGACGTCAAGGTAATAAATTATCAGTTCACTCCGCTGGTTACCATGGAAACATGAACACGCTTCCCACACCCCACCCCCCAGTCGGGTGGGGGGGCCCTCGCCTTTAGTTAGCCGCGTTGCCAATAGATGGCGGTGATCGGAGCTCAGGAGCTCACTTCTTTTTCGATAAAGGTAGACGCTTTCCTGTCTTTCTTACTATAGTCTTTGATATAAACACACTCAAGCCTCTTCTTGTTTAAAAAAAAATTAAAATAATAACTAAAAAGACAAACTGTAATATCGTATTTTAGCATGTTGACGTCCAGTCACAATCCAAAGTTTCGACACCCCCCTGGATGGGTGTTCGCCGAGGCCAGGGTTGAGGTAAGGCTGGGTGATAACTGATAGGACGCAGACATTCCACCACCACAACACTCCGAGACTCACAGCACACGAGCATGGAAGGAAATTTTTACGAATTTTGGCATGACATGCACCTGTATAACAAAATTTAATTTATAACATTGTTGGCACACATAACAATAGCAGGGGTTAGGAGGCATGTACAGGCCTCACCTTGTCGACTGACCGCTCACTCCCTCTTGACGAAATGCGGCCGCCGGCCACCCTTTATATATATGCTGCCCTGATGATTCATGTGTAATACGAGGACTCGCATCTAGTGGTTCCAATCCAGAGTTTTGGGACAGGGAAACGTTTTTCATGCTCCACTCTTAACATGTTATTGTTATGTGTGGCAACAATGTTATGAATGCATTTGTTATGCAAGTTCATGTCATGTCAAAGTTATAAATAAGTTCCTTCCTGTGCTCATGTGCTATGAGTCTTCGAGTGTTGTGGTGGTGGAATGTGAGCCTCACCATCGTAGTGCCTCAGTACCACATTGCTGAACTAGTCTGCATCTGATCACCCAGCCTTACCTCAACCCTGGCCTCGGCGAACACCCAGCCAGGGGGGTGTCGAAACTTTGGATTGTGGCTGTACATATAAAACATTTTCTTCATTATTCCATGATAAAACAAGTTTAACAAGCTTTATTACAACATATATTAATATTTTTTGTTATGCAATCGAGAAATAGCGACTTACTATATCTGGGTTGTCCATTTAACAGCACTGAAGGAGGTCCTGTAAGTTACCGCCTTGAATACAGACTCGTTTACGGAGTCCACTGCCAAATATTTGTTTTGGGAATACCTATCAGAGACTGTAACTCCAGTTACGGGGTAAGCAAAGAGATACACTCCGTAAATGCTTTTGAGAATGAAGCCCCCAGTACAGCACAGTATAGCACATTACAATACATTCACTACAGTCCAGTACTGTGTTGGCACCCATATTGTAGCCCCTATAGAAATAGTGGTTATTTCTGCCAAGGATACATAAAAAAGTGTTAGGTGTGACAATTTCTCGTTCCCAGTGTATCATTCTGATGTGTGGATTGTCGCCCATAGTGGGGTAGCCTACTCACCCACGCACGCACGTATGCCCCTACTACCTGGACACAGCAGTCCAGCCTGTCACCTCTCCGCCCTTTCCCCATAAGAACTAGTTTATTCTTTTGAATGGGACCAAAGCAGATGTCGGAGGCGGACGTAACTATCGCCCAAGGTGCGGAACACTATGCCGGGTAACAGACATTGTTGCATCTGTGCTAGCCAGTACCAAAATTGCGCTAGCTGTGATTGTGCGAGAAACAACCGACCATGTGTGGCTTGCAGAAAGGGAAACAATTGCCGCAACCCATATGGCAGGGAGCCGACACAGGAGGCCACAGTGGATATCGCCGGGACCCATCCGCCCGATGATATCCTAAATGACAGCAGTGAGTCTACTCAATCTGAAAATGTAGTACTAATAAACGCTGCTCCATTATTAGCAGATGTCCACGAGGTGTATGAGAGACAGCCATCACAGTGGAATGGCATGTCGATGGAAAATGCGAACATATGGGTTAAAGAAACTTACTAAAAAATTGTCAGGTGGTCGCCAGCAAACCTGTTTGAACCACCCAAGTGTGCGGCCACCAAAGAAATTATTCGGGAGATGATTCGCCCCTTTAGCTCTTCATACACTGGCAATAATACCACATCTATTCTGTCAGAGGACACACACAAAGACTTAGCACAAAGAAAACGCGGCAGCAATGAAGAGAAGATTAACAATATGGCAGAATGGGGCCCTTGATGATCTCCTATGTGAAGCAAGAACACTGGAGGAGAGATTAAAATCTACAGGAGACGGTAAACAAAACACCGATGACGTTGCAAAAAAGTTTGGAAACAAAATGCGTGTGGGAAAAGCGTCTTTGGCGGTAAGATCTCTCACAGAGGAATCCGCCGGTGGGGTTCTGCCATTAAACAGGGAGACATTAAAACAACCAAAAGAAAAACATCCCCCTGCAAGTGAAGATGAAGGCATCAGGTTCCAGGGTGCCTATATCCCACCAAATGCTGTCCTGTTCGAGAAAATAACAGGAGGGATGGTTTGCAAAAAGGCACTGAAGACTCACGGAGGTGCAGGCCCTTCAGGTCTGGATGCAAACGGTTGGAGAGTCATCCTCAGCACTAACAAGTTTGGCCCCATAGCAAGTGATCTCTGCACGGCCATTGCCGTCCTCGCAAGAAAGCTGGCATCCTCGTGTTGCCAACACCTCCATGCTCTGACAGCCTGCCGCCTTATTCCCCTGGATAAGAATCTAGGATGTAGGCCAATAGGAGTGGGGGAAGTGATGAGGCGGATCATCTGAAAATGCATAATGGAGGTGGTAAAGAATGATGTCAGGGCAGCAGCAGAGAACCTGCAAGTTTGTGCTGACCAACAAGCTGTCGGGGAAGCTGCCATTCACGCTATGAGAACGATATTTGAGCAGCGCGATTGTGAGGCCGTTCTCCTGGTGGACACTTCAAACGCATTCAACATACTTAATCGCAAGGCCGCACTGCACAACATCAAGATCAAGTGTCCGAGCTTTGCAATGTATGTTGAAAACTCCTATAGGAATCCATCAGACCTTTATATAGTAAACAACAAGGCTCTAAGAGGGGATACCATCATACAGTCAACAGAGGGAACAACACAGGGGGACCATGTCGCAATGGCAATGTACGCAATAGGCTTATCCGTGCTCCAACACACAATAAAATTTGAAACAATTGAGGTCAAGCAAGTGGCGTATGCTCATGACCTTACAGGAGCAGGAAAAGTAGAGGACATCAAAAAGTGGTGGGACTTGGTAACATCACGAGGCCCACAAATAGGGTACCACCCAAACGCCAGCAAGTCTTTTCTCATTGTGAAGCCAGAACATTATGAACTGGCAATGGAGGTGTTCGGTGGAAGTGAGGTCAAAATAACAAAAGGATAGCCAAAGACACCTAGGTGCAGTAATTGGCATGACGAACTTCAAGACCGAGTACATAACGGGAAAGGTGAATGAGTGGGTTAGAGAAATCCAAGCTCTGTCTGAGATTGCTAACACAGAGCCACATGCGGCTTTTGCGGCATTCACCCATGGATTCAAGCATCGCTGGAGCTACCTGATGCGCACTATCCCTGATATCGGACCCCTCCTCCACCCTTTGGAAGAAGCTATCAGCATCAATTTCATTCCCAAATTAGTGAAATACCCTCACTTAACCCCAGCAGAAAGATCACTCCTTGCACTACCACCGAGACTGGGAGGAATGGGACTGACCAATCCAGAGGAGATTGCTGCCACCGAACATCAAAACTCAGTTAAGCTAACGGCAGCCCTCACGGACCACATAATAGCTCAGAACGCAACAGGGGAGGTGGATACCAGTGAAGTAAACAAGATTCGAAGGTCCATTACGACAGAACGACAGCACAGCCAAAGTGATAAGTTGCAGCAACTGTTGCTGCAAGTACCAGAGAATTTGAAAAAGAAAGTAGCTATAGCGCAGGAGGTGGGCGCCTCGAACTGGTTAACTACGTTACCGATAAGGGCAAATGGTTTCAGTCTCAATAAACAAGAATTTACAGATGCCAATGCTCTGAGGTATTGTAGACCAGTAGAAGGGTTGCCCTCCCAATGCGTGTGTGGCTCTTCCTATGACGTCGATCACGCCATGGTGTGCAAGAAAGGGGCTTCATATGCATGAGGAATGACGAAGTAAGGGATCTCACAGCAAATATGTTGAAGGAAACTTGCAGTGATGTCATGGTAGAACTGACCCTCCTTCCATTGGACAATGCAATCTTCCAACATATGACATCAAACACATCCAACGAAGCCCGTGTTGACGTCAGTGCTCGAGGATGCTGGACGAGGGGACAGCGAGCCTTCTTCGACATCAGGAATTTTGATCCCATGGCCACATGTCACTGTAATTTAGCTCTCGATGCTGCACACAGGAGGAACGAGAACGACAAGATAAGGGCATACGGGGTGATAATTCGAACCGTTGATCAAGGCAGCTTCACTCCTCTAGTGTTCAAAACCTCTGGTGGGATGGGACCAAGTACAAGATGTTTTATGCCAGACTCGCTGAGGTTATGTTACAGCCTGGGTGAGATGTCGACTGTCTTCTCTCTCCTTCGGTCGGGTTGCTCTGCCTCAGGGGAACGAGAGCTGCGGCTCCAAAGCCGACAACAGCTGCAGATATTGACTTTGAGGCTACAGTCACAGAATGCCGCATAGATCTGCGGCTCAACTAATTCAACACAGCTAGGATAGCTACTCATGTATTAGGATATTTAATACTAAGGTAATAAAATGGCGGCGAAGGTGTGGCTATTGCGGGAGGCTGGAGGCCACGTTCAAAAAAAAGAAAAAAAAGTAGTAGTACAGTTAGTAATAGTAATAGTATCATTATTATTATTATTATTATTATTATTATTATTACTGTATTATTATTATTATTATTATTATTATTATTATTATTATTATTATTATCATTATTATTATTATTATTATTATTGTTATTATTATTATTATTATTATTATTATTATTATTATTATTACTGTATTATTATTATTATTATTATTAATATTATTATTATTATCATTATTATTATTATTATTATTATTGTTATTATTATTATTATTATTATTATTATTATTACTGTATTATCATTATTATTATTATTATTATTATTATTATTATTATTATTATTACTGTATTATTATTATTTTTATTATTATCATTATTATTATTATTATTATACTTTTAGCATTACTGTTACTATCGTTATTATTGTTATTACTAATCCTATTATTACTATTATTATTATTGCTATTATTACTTTTAATATTATGACTATTACTGTTATTACTATAACATACGTAAAATTTGTGGGCGATGTGTAGGGGAGCCAGGTGTGGGCGTCCTGTAGGTGTGAGCGGTGTGTGGGGGAGCCAGGTCTGGGCGGTGTGTGGGGGAGCTAGGTGTGGGAGTCGTGTTGGTGTGGGCGGTGTGTAGGGAAGCCAGGTGTGGGCGGTGTGTGGGGGAGCCAGGTGTGGGCGTGGTGTAGGTGTGAGCGGTGTGTGGGGGAGCCAGGTTTGGGCGGTGTGTGGGGGAGCCAGGTGTGGGCGTCGTGTTGGTGTGGGCGGTGTGTAGGGAAGCCAGGTGTGGGCGGTGTGTGGGGGAGCCAGGTGTGGACGGTGTGAGGGGATCTAGGTGTGGGAGGTGTGTAGGTGAGCTAGGTGTGGGCGGTGTGTGGGGATGCTAGGTGAGGGCAGGGTGTGGGGGAGCTAGGTGTGGCCGTCGTGTATGTGTGGGCGGTGTGTGGGGGAGCCAGGTGTGGGCGTCGTCTTGGTATGGGTGGTGTGTAGGGAAGCCAGGTGTGGGCGGTGTGTGGGGGAGCTAGGTGTGGCCGTCGTGTATGTGTGGGCGGTGTGTGGGGGAGCCAGGTGTGGGCGGTGTGAGGGGATCTAGGTGTGGGAGGTGTGTGGGTGAGCTAGGTGTGACCGTTGGTGTATGTGGTGCGATGTGTTGGGAAGCCAGGTGTGGACGGTGAGTGGGGGAGCTAGGTGTGGGCGGTGTGTTGGGAAGCCAGGTGTGGACGGTGTGTGGGGGAGCTAGGTGTGAGCGGTATGTTGGGAGCTAGGTATGCGCGTCATGAGTGTGTGGGCGGTGTGTGTAGGAGCCAGGTGTGGGCGGTGTGTGGAGGAGCCAGGTGTGGGCGGTGTGTGGGGGAGCTAGGTGTGGGCGTCGTGTATGTGTGGGCGGTGTGTGGGGAGCCAGGTGTGGGTGTCATGTGTGTGCAGGTGGTGTGTGGGGGAGCCAGGTGTGGGCGTCGTGTGTGTGTGTGTATGTGGGCGGTGTGTGGGGGAGTCAGGTGTGGGCGTCGTGTGTGTGTGTGTGTGTGTGTGGGCGGTGTGTGAGAGAGCCAGGTGTGGGTGTCGTGTGTGTGGGCTGTGTGGGGGAGCCAGGTGTGAGTGTCGTGTGTGTGGGCGGCGTGTATGGTTGCTAGATGTGAGCGTCGTGTGTGTGGGCGATGTGGGGGAGCCAGGTGTAGGCGTCGTGTGTGTGGGCGGTGTGGTCGGAGCCAGGTGTGGGCGTGGTATGTGTGGGAGATCTAGGTGTGGCATTTCGTGTGTGTGTGTGTGTGTGTGGGCGGTGTGTGGGGGAACTTCACACACCTGTACGCTTCCCCTGACGCAGCTGGGAGAGCCACCTCGGGTCAGCCCTTCACCACACACCTGCTCTAAGTCTCGTCCCAGCAAGGTGCCAGGGAGGAGCGGCAGGAAGGTCATACTCCACACAGGGGTTGAGAGGTTCAGCTGGTGTCCCTCTGTACTTCCCCTGCAGGTGACCTAACAGCTGTAAACAAGGTTACTTTATAATTCTGTTGGATCTTTAAGGTGAGATTATTTGATAGCTGTTGTTGTTGTTATTTCTTGAGGTAAAGTGTCGTTTTCCTTCATGTGTTTTAAATGTTAGGTTTATTAAGAATCTTTCACTAAGTCAGAGTTTGTTAAAAACAGAAAAAAATTTAAACAGAAAACAAACATACTGAGTTTATTTTTTACTGCTGGACAAGAATAAAACTGAAGGCGGAGGACGAGGATCGGCGGTGCTGGGTGGTGGAGGACGATGGTTGAGTGTAGACGGGTGTTGGAGGACGAGGGTTGGCTGGAGCTGGGTGGTGGAGGACGAGGGTTGGGTGTAGACGGGTGGTGGAGGACGAGGGTTGGGTGGAGCTGGGTGGTGGAGGACGAGGGTTGAGTGTAACCGGGTGGTGTAGGATGAGGGTTGGGTGTAACAGGGTGGTGGAGGACGAGAGTTGGGTGTAGACGGGTGGTGCAGGACGAGGGTTGGGTGTAACCGGGTGGTGGAGGACGAGGGTTGGGTGGAGCTCGGTGGTGGAAGAAGATGGTTGAGTGTAACCGGGTGATGGAGGACGAGGGTTGGGTGTAACCGGGTGGTGGTGGACGAGGGTTGGGTGGAGCTGGGTGGTGGAGGACGAGGGATGGGTGGAGCTGGGTAGTGGAGGACGAGGGTTGGGTGGAACAAGGTGGTGGAAGAAGATGGTTGAGTGTAACCGGGTGATGGAGGACGAGGGTTGGGTGGAGCTGGGTGGTGGAGGAAGAGGGTTGGGTGTAGACGCATGGTGGAGGACGAGGGTTGGGTGTAACCGAGTGGTGTAGGATGAGGGTTGGGTGTAGACAGATGGTGGAGGACGAGGGTTGGGTGTAACCGGGTGGTGGTGGACGAGGGTTGGGTGTAAGCGGGTGATGGAGGACGAGGGTTGGGTGTAAGCGGGTGATGGAGGACGAGGGTTGGGTGTAACCGAGTGGTATAGGATGAGGGTTGGGTGTAACCGGGTGGTGGTGGACGAGGGTTGGGTGTAACCGAGTGGTATAGGATGAGGGTTGGGTGTAACCGGGTGATGGAGGACGAGGGTTAGAACATAAGAACATAAGAATGGCGGAAACTGCAGCGGGCCTATTGGCCCATACTGGGCAGTCCCGTTTACACCCAACCCCTATTGCTCATATGAGCATCCAACCTATGTTTGAAGCAATTCAGCGTATTCGAGTTAATGATGATATTTGGTAACTTGTTCCATTCATCCACTACTCTGTTTCCAAACCAGTGTTTACCTATTTCACGCCTAAATCTAAATTTGTCCAATTTAAAACCATTGTTACGAGTTCGCTCCTGGTTGGATAATTTGAGTACCTTTGTAATGTCCCCTTTGTTTAGCCCTGCCTTCCATTTATACACCTCTATCAGGTCGCCCCTCGCTCTACGTCTCTCAAGGGAGTGCAAATTAAGATGCTTTAACCTGTCTCTATACTCAAGGTTCCTGATACCCGGGATTAGTCTTGTCATTCTCCTCTGGATTCTTTCCAAGGATTCTATATCCATTCTGTAATACGGTGACCAGAACTGGACTGCGTAATCCAGGTGTGGTCTCACAAGAGCAAGATACAGTTTTAGGATGACCTCGCTAGTCTTGTAACTAACACTCCTTTGTATGAACCCAAGTACTTTATTAGCCTTGTTACGAGCAAAAACACATTGTTTACTTGGCTTAAGGTTCCTACTTATCATTACTCCTAAATCTCTCTCGCAGTCGGATTTCTCTATGGCATCGTTGTTCATCTGGTATCTGGTTTCCCTGTTTACATTCCCTATACTGAGTACTTTACATTTGTCAATGTTGAATTTCATCTGCCATTTTTCAGACCATTCGAAAAATTTGTTTAGATCCTCCTGTAGTTTTGCCGAGTCCTCGTCAGATTTGATAACACGTCCTATTTTAGTATCATCAGCAAATTTACTTATGTTGCTGTCTATGCCGATATCTATGTCGTTTATGTATATAATAAACAATAATGGTCCAAGTACTGAGCCTTGGGGAACTCCACTTGTGACGTTGCTCCAATGGGACTTAGTGCCGTTAATGCTCACTCGCTGTTTCCTGTCCTGTAACCACGCCCTAATCCATTTAAGGATGTCACCTTTGATGCCATGAGCTTCTACCTTTCTAATTAGTCTTTCGTGGGGTACTCTGTCGAAGGCTTTGCTAAAGTCGAGATATACCACATCATAATTGTGCCCCTCGTCCACTGATTCGAAAACTGATGAAAAGAATGTTAATAGATTAGTTAGGCAAGAACGTCCGCTTGTGAAGCCATGCTGGGAATCATTGATCAATCTGTGCTTCTCCAGGTGATTTCGAATAGAGTTTGAAATGATTGCTTCCAGTAATTTGCCTACTATTGATGTTAGACTGATTGGGCGGTAGTTAGAGGATAGTGATCTATCCCCCTTCTTGAAGATCGGTATTACATTCGCTATCCTCCAGGATTCTGGTACTACACCTGTTTTTAAGGACATGTTAAACAACTTTGCTAAGGGCATACTAAGCTCTTCCTTACATTCCTTTAATACTCTGGCAAATATCTCATCGGGACCAGGTGACTTATTAGGCTTTAGTTTGTCTATTTGCTTACTAACATCGTTACTAGTCACTACTATCTCACTTAATTTGTTTTCTTCACTATCTCTGAATAGAGTCGGTGCCTCGGGTATCATGTTTAAATTTTCGCTGGTGAAAACTGTTGAAAAATATTTATTCAAATTATTGCTCATTTCTCCGTCGTTATCAGTGAGCTCGCCGGAGTCTGACCGTATTGGTCCAATCTTTTCTCGTGTTTTAGTTTGGTACATTTGGTAGAATCCTTTGGGGTTTGTCTTTGCCTCCCTTGCTATCCTTACCTCATTATTCCTCTTTGCTTTCCTTATCTCGGTTTTAACCCTACTCGCCAATACCCTATAATAGTCCCGGAGGTGAATTTCGCCACGATTTATCCTTCTACCTATAGCCTTCCTTTGGCCAATGATGTTCTTTAAATAATTATTTATCCATTTAGGGTCATTGTTGTTTGATCTGAGTTTTTTGTATGGTATGTTCTGCCTTTGTGCATTAAGTAACTCACTATTTAAATTGTCGTGGAACTCGGCAATCTCAGATCTCGTTATCAGGTCGGTGTCATCTGTCAGGTTCACGGCCAAGCGCGACACCCCCTCTCTTAGCTGCCTCTTTAAACTGTCAAAGTTTGCCCTTCTGAAATCTGGTACTTTAGTGGAATTTTCCTTACGTCTGCCCTGAAAATCTAACTGGAATCGAATTTCTTTGTGATCGCTGTTTGCAAGTTCGTTCCCTACCTCGACATTGCTAATGAGGTTTTCTCTGTTTGACAAAACTAAATCCAATATATTATTACCCCGTGTGGGTTCGGTTATATGTTGACTTAGGAAACAGTCCTGGATCGTCTCGAGAAAATCCTCTGATTCTGAGTTTCCCGTAAGGTCGGTCCAATCTATTTGGCCAAGGTTAAAGTCGCCTACTATACAGACTTTGTTGTGTATGGAAGCCCTGCGCATTTCATCCCAGATAAGTCGCTCATTGACTCTGTCAAGATTGGGGGGTCTATATATTACTCCTGTGATTAATTTTTCCCGACCGTCGCTTAATTCTATCCAAATTGTTTCTGTATTCCTCTCAGTTTTTATTTCCTTATTTATTTCACACTTCAGATTATCCCTAACATAGATTGCTACTCCGCCTCCTTTCCTGGTCTGCCTATCGGTATGGAACAGTTTGTAACCCGCAATTTGGTATTCGACTGGTAATTCACGTGTGTCTAGGTTGATCCATGTTTCAGTGAATGCAATTATATCGATTTCTTCTGTACATACCAAGGCCCTAATATCATCCATTTTGTTTCTCATACTTCTACTGTTCGCGTAATATACATTTAAGTTAGTCGTGTTCTGAGTCCTTCCCTTACCGCGTTTAGTTTTAAACTCCCTGTCTAATTTAGTTATGTCATCATTCCTAACACTATTTCCCTGTAATCTTTCGCCTTGTTTACCCGCTCCCACTGCAGTCTCCTCCACCCCCGTGCCCCTATGTTCTCTTAGCAGTTTAAAGACTTCGATATCTTTTGAACTGCCCCCTCTAGAGCCCCAGCCAGGGTTGCTACTCCATCCCTAGACAGGTGCACCCCATCCCTAGCATAAAGGTCCCTTCTGCCATAGAAGTTGTCCCAGTTGTCAATGAATGGGACTGATATTGACTTGCAATATCTGTCAAGACGGTCGTTAACACCAACCGCCCTTGACAACCATTCACTGCCAACTCTCCTTCTAGGCAGGACACCGCATATGATAGGGATCCCTCCCTTAGTCCTAATACGATCTATGGCTGCCTTGAACTTATCAAGAAGCTCCTCGCTCCTACACCGGCCAATATCATTGCCTCCTGCACTGAGGCAGATAATGGGTTTGTTCCCATTACCAGACAAGATATTGTCCATCCTGTCAATTATATCCCCCACCCCAGCTCCTGGCAAACACACCCTCATCCTATTTTTGTTTTTACCACAAAAGGCCCTGTCCATGTACCTTACCTGTGAGTCACCAACAATTAAAGTTTTTATACCTTCCTTGTCATCCCTGTCTCTGACTGTACTAACGTCCAATTCGTCTATCAAGGGACTGAACGGGTTGGTACACTTAGCTGTTGTTGTCGTTGTTGTCGTATCCTTGGTGTGCTTCTTCACCAAAAGCTTTGTCTTCCCACTACTCACAATTTTCCACTCGCTTGATTTTTCGTCAGCCACTGGCTTTACTCGTCCAGCCTCTCCTTTTAACATCGCCAGCTCTTCCCTTAATTTCAAGTTCTCCAACTTGACCTTCGCCAATTCTTCAGTGGACCACTCCAGTTTGGTCACCAAACTCTCATACCCAAGACCGCACCTTGCTCTGGCCATATCTGATAATTATCCCTCCGGAGCTAACCCTGCCGTGACCTTTCCCCGGGTGGTGGTGGACGAGGGTTGGGTGTAACCGGGTGGTGGTGGACGAGGGTTGGGTGTAACCGAGTTGTGTAGGATGAGGGTTGGGTGTAGACAGATGGTGGAGGACGAGGGTTGGGTGTAACCGGGTGGTGGTGGACGAGGGTTGGGTGTAACCGAGTGGTGTAGGATGAGGGTTGGGTGTAGACGGATCGTGGAGGACGAGGGTTGGGTGAAACCGGGTGGTGGTGGGCGAGGGTTAATAATGAAAATAATAATAATTATTAACGGTTTATTGAAAGAGCTTAGCAGCCAGAAGGCTGAAAATATAGAGTTAAATAAATGGGGAATGGATTTCGAATTACAAATAATATACAAGTAACATAAGTGATATAAATAAGATATATAATAACTAGATGGGGAAAAGCTCAAACTACAGTTCATTTCAACATAGTGACAGTGCAAGAAGTAGGATTTACTGGGAGTGAATACACTGGTTTATTACAAGTTATTGATAATTTTTACAATGGTTGGGACTGGGCTGTTCTTGTAACCGGGTGGTGGAGCACGAGGGTTGGGTGTAACCGGGTGGTGGAGGACGAGGGTTGGGTGTAACCGGGTGGTGGAGGACGAGGGTTGGGTGTAACCGGGTGGTGGAGGACGAGGGTTGGGTGTAACCGAGTGGTGTAGGATGAGGGTTGGGTGTAACCGGGTGATGGAGGACGAGGGTTGGGTGTAACCGAGTGGTGTAGGATGAGGGTTGGGTGTAACCGGGTGGTGGAGGACGAGCGTTGGGTGTAACCGGGTGATGGAGGACGAGGGTTGGGTGGAGGACGAGGGTTGGGTGGAGCTGGGTGGTGGAGGACGAGGGTTGGGTGTAATCGGGTGGTGGAGGACGAGGGCTGGGTGTAACCGGGTGGTGGAGGACGAGGGTTGGGTGCAACCGGGTGGTGGAGGACGAGGGTTGAGTGTAACCGGGTGGTGGAGGACGAGGGTTGAGTGTTACCGGGTGGTGGAGGACGAGGATTGGGTGGAGCCTGGTGGTGGACGACGAGGGTTGGGTGTAAGCGGGTGGTGGAGGACGAGGGTTGGGTGTAACCGGGTGGTGGAGGACGAGGGATGGGTGTAACCGGGTGGTGGAGGACGAGGGTTGGGTGTAACCGGGTGGTGGATGACGAGGGTTGGGTGTAACCGGGTGGTGGAGGACGAGGGTTGGGTGTAACCGGGTGGTGGAGGACGAGGGTTGAGTGTAACCGGGTGGTGGAGGACGAGGGTTGAGTGTTACCGGGTGGTGGAGGACGAGGGTTGAGTGTAACCGGGTGGTGGAGGACGAGGGATGGGTGTAACCGGGTGGTGGAGGACGAGGGTTGGGTGTAACCGGGTGGTGGATGACGAGGGTTGGGTGCAACCGGGTGGTGGAGGACGAGGGTTGGGTGTAACCGGGTGGTGGAGGACGAGGGTTGGGTGTAAGCGGGTGGTGGATGACGAGGGTTGGGTCTAACCGGGTGGTGGACGACGAGGGATGGGTGAAATCGGGTGGTGGATGACGAGGGTTGGGTGTAACCGGGTGGTGGAGGACGAGGATTGGGTGGAGCCTGGTGGTGGACGACGAGGGATGGGTGTAATCGGGTGGTGGATGACGAGGGTTGGGTGTAACCGGGTGGTGGAGGACGAGGGATGGGTGTAACCGGGTGGTGGATGACGAGGGTTGGGTGTAACCGGGTGGTGGAGGACGAGGGTTGGGTGTAACCGGGTGGTGGAGGACGAGGGATGGGTGTAACCGGGTGGTGGAGGACGAGGGTTGGGTGTAACCGGGTGGTGGATGACGAGGGTTGGGTGCAACCGGGTGGTGGAGGACGAGGGTTGGGTGTAACCGGGTGGTGGAGGACGAGGGTTGGGTGTAAGCGGGTGGTGGATGACGAGGGTTGGGTCTAACCGGGTGGTGGACGACGAGGGATGGGTGTAACCGGGTGGTGGAGGACGAGGGTTGGGTGTAACCGGGTGGTGGAGGACGAGGGTTGGGTGTAGCCGGGTGGTGGAGGACGAGGGTTGGGTGTAACCGGGTGGTGGAGGACGAGGGATGGGTGTAACCGGGTGGTGGAGGACGAGGGTTGGGTGTAATCGGGTGGTGGATGACGAGGGTTGGGTGTAACCGGGTGGTGGAGGACGAGGATTGGGTGGAGCCTGGTGGTGGACGACGAGGGATGGGTGTAATCGGGTGGTGGATGACGAGGGTTGAGTGTAACCGGGTGGTGGAGGACGAGGGTTGGGTGTAACCGGGTGGTGGAGGACGAGGGATGGGTGTAACCGGGTGGTGGAGGACGAGGGTTGGGTGTAACCGGGTGGTGGAGGACGAGGGATGGGTGTAACCGGGTGGTGGAGGACGAGGGTTGGGTGTAGCCGAGTGGTGTAGGACGAGGGATGGGTGTAACCGGGTGGTGGAGGACGAGGGTTGGGTGTAGCCGGGTGGTGGAGGACGAGGGATGGGTGTAACCGGGTGGTGGAGGACGAGGGTTGGGTGTAACCGGGTGGTGGAGGACGAGGGTTGGGTGTAGCCGGGTGGTGGAGGACGAGGGTTGGGTGTAACCGGGTGGTGGATGACGAGGGTTGGGTGTAACCGGGTGGTGGAGGACGAGTGATGGGTGTAACCGGGTGGTGGAGGACGAGGGATGGGTGTAACCGGGTGGTGGAGGACGAGGGTTGGGTGTAGCCGGGTGGTGGAGGACGAGGGTTGGGTGTTGCCGGGTGGTGGAGGACGAGGGTTGGGTGTAACCGAGTGGTGGAGGACGAGGGTTGGGTGTAGCCGGGTGGTGGAGGACGAGGGTTGGGTGTTGCCGGGTGGTGGAGGACGAGGGTTGGGTGTAGCCGGGTGGTGGAGGACGGGGGACGGGTGTAACCGGGTGGTGGAGGACGAGGGTTGGGTGTAACCGGGTGGTGGAGGACGAGGGTTGGATGGAGCTGGTAAGGGGAATTCTCTTTACAGTGATGAAGGACTCGGCCAATAATTAATTACTACATTATGAAGGTGAATGTGTCCATCACTTGTGTCGCCAGTAATGAAGCATTTATTAATTATTTGTCAACAAGAGAAGACCTGGCCAGTATCACTTTAACATCAAGTATGAGGGAGTGACCAGAGTTTGGCCGAACCATTATGAGGTACAGTAAATGTAAACACAACTGACGCTCCCTCCAACACATGTGTCACTGAACTAACTTATTGGTGCTACACTCTTTCTCTCGTAAAGTCTCAATCGTACAACATTTCAGTCCCGAAACAATGTTGAAACTCTCTCAGGGTGAACGTTTTTGGGTATTGCTACAAAGAAAGCCTCAAAATATTCCTCATAGTTAAGCCAAGAGGATTGACTTAAGGATCCAGCTCAAAAATGACAAAACAGCAACAAATTTATTAACTCGATACGTTCATTTAGTATAAGTCATGTGACATAATCGCTCTAGAGATTATATGCGATAATATAAATTATAGAATTAACGTACATAATTCATTCTCTTTCATACGACTACCGAAAATCATCTCACCCAAAAACACAGGTGAGAAAACTGATAACAGTACCGGGGTCATCACATACACCTTGCTAGAGGAAAGGTCACGGCCGACTTAGATCCCGGGGATTAATTGTCAGTAGTGGCTAGTGTTTGTTGTGCCCTTCTGAGGGCCGAGTTAGTGAAGGTCAAGGCCTAAAACTTGAAATTAAAGGAAGTGATTGTGAGGATGAAAGAGGAAGACACGAGACAAGAAAAGACTGTGTCTGACGAAGGCACAGGCGAAAGGAGGGTTTTGAGGAGAGGAACGACCAAACTGGTGGTGAGAAAACACCCGAAAGAAGCGACTACAGCTAAGTGTAATAACTCTTTAAGTCCTTTGATAGACGAATTGGACGTTAGCATAGTCATGGACAGGCTGACAAGGAAAGTACGAAAACCTTAATTGTTGGTGATTCCCAGGTACAGTAACTGGATAGAGCTTTCTGTGGTAAATATAAAAATAGGATGAGGGTGTGTTTGCCAGGAACTGGGGTGGGGGATATAGTTGACAAGATGGACAATATCTTGTCTGGTAATGGGAAAAAACCCATTATCTACCTCAGTGCAGGAGGCAATGATATTGGCCGGTGTAGGAGTGAGGAGCTCCTTGATAAGTTCAAGACAACTATTGAACGTATTAGGGTGAAGTCAATATCAGTCCCATTCGTTGACAACTTTTTTTTCTTTTATTTAAAAATTTTACAATTTACATATATACATAAATATTACATATTAACATATTTGTAAGTGAAATAGTTGGATGATTTTTCTTTTAAAATACACTTGATCATTCATTTATTATAGTATACCCTGCCTTTAATAAAGGCTATGTGTCCTTAACATTGTAATTTTCCTTCCTACTTGACCACATACAGTAAATATAATCTGACATTAGCATGATCATTGTATTCTTATCTTTATTATCACTACAGTTGATATTAAACATTAAGAAATGCAGAAATAATTTGCTATTGACATTGCAGACTGTATTAAGGAAATTTTTAAACCATTTAATTATCTCTTTGTTATGGAAACAGAAGTAAAATACATATAATGAATATTCTACCTCACCACATCTTACACAACTATCATCTTGTTTTATGTTTAACATTTTTTGTCTCTGATTTGTTGGTAGAGTTTCATGAATATACTCTATTTATATATGACGCCTCTCTGGTGAGGATCCATATATTTACAAGTAATATTTTCCCAAATAAAAGGCCATTTAAACAGCGGATACTTCTCTGCAACTGCAGGCGTGAGGCATATGTTCACGCCTCCATTTCACACAAGCTATTATAATTTGTTAATTGTACATATTATATTATTATTGTTCTTAGTTACTTAGGTTAATTGTATATTTATGTATGTTATTAATATGCATCATTGTCTTATTCTGTTAAGTCAAATCAAGAGTAGTATTAATTAATTATATAAAATATCCAGCAAATGTCCTGGATCACGTGATATGAGATGCGCTCCTCGGCATGCCCACGCTTCCCCAGTAGCGAAAAACCGTGGCATAGGTTAGACGTGTCCATTCATTCTCTAGCCTTGACCCTTGTCTAGTGCCTTGTCCAGTCTTCTGCAATGCCCTAGGGGTATCAGGTATTAGTGACACGTTTAGTTAGGCCTAGGAAGGGATCCTGGTGGTAAGGAATCTCCTGTTTGGTAGGAAATAATCATTTTGAAGTGATTGCTGTATATATTTTGTATGTCTGTAATATAGTAATGTTAAGTAATATTCGTTTGGTCTAACTCCTTACGGTATATTTTCACCCTTCCGGCATCACTCTTATTTTAATGTACAATTACTTATACCTTAAATTCATGTTTGCTAGTCATTACTCCCTTTAGAACATAAATTGAATTAATTAATTATCTTCCCTTTTGTGACTTACTTACTTCAGTTTGTTCATACTCATTCAAGTACATTAATTGAGTAGGTTTTTTGTGGGGATAATTATTGCCGTGTTCCCTATTTGTTCCTTTATTTGTTAATAACTTGGGGTAGGTTTCACCCCCCAAGTATAAAGGGTAGTGGGATTGCAACATGGTGTTGATTGCATTACTATAATAAGGTGGAGACAAGTAGGAAACATTATCCGAAGATTTCATTTCTAATAGATAACTGGTCCTTATACTTGTATAATAGGGAGTTAAAGAGTTCCTCTTTTCGAGGTCTGAAGCAATTTTTATGAAAGTTGTACATAATATTGCAGCTGTTTTACAAAATCACATTAAATACTCCAATACCTCCTTGTTTGACAGGTAAATACAAAGTTTGTCTTTTAATTGGCTGGTACATACCACTCCATATGTATTTAAAAATACACGATTCAATTTTCTGAGTTCATTTTATTTAATGGAAATGTATGGGATAGGTACCATACCTTGGACAAAACTTTTGAGTTCACAATAATTGCTTTTTGGTGCAAGGATAATTTTCTGTTTGATAAATAATTAACAGTAATGGTTATATTTTTCAAGATTTTGTTCCAATTCATATTAACAGTGTGTTCATAATTGTCATAATATATAGAGCCTAAAATTCTGGAATATTCTGCTGACCTCATCCACAACACAGGCCATAAATCTCTCTTCTTCCATTCACCCTAAGCTCATAATACTTGTTTTATGTTTGTTTAATTTAGCACCTGTTGCTTCCTCAAACCTTTCTATTTCTTTGATAACCTCAATTATGGACCGGTTTGTGACAACAAAAACTGTAGAATCATCAGCATGTCC
This sequence comes from Homarus gammarus, assembly GCA_958450375.1. Lineage (NCBI taxonomy): Eukaryota > Metazoa > Arthropoda > Malacostraca > Decapoda > Nephropidae > Homarus > Homarus gammarus. Next base: position 1,881,722 of record CAUDMG010003627.1, on the reverse strand, counting down.
CTGTATGGGAATTTTTATGTTGTTTGGTAACAGTGGGGGAATTATTCTAGCATTGCTGTTTACTGATAAATATAAAGGTTCTTGGAAAAATATATAGAGAATCATAGAAAGAGGACATCCTTGTCTTACTGATCTTTTAATCCTGAATGACTTACTTTGTATGTCATTAACCAAAACCTTACTCTCACAATTTCCATACAACATTTTAATCCAGTCTACATAAACATTGTTAATGCCTAATTTTTCCATTACCCTAAATACAAATATCAACTCTATCAAATGTTTTTGACCAATCTAAGTTTATCATGGCACATTTTTGGTTCTTACTACTGGCAAATTGCACTGCTGGGTATATTCCTAACCTTGATATTTAAATCTATTATTGACTTTTCTTTAACAGTATTGGTAGTTTGACAATATTACATTTAAAAAAGGTTTAATTCTCCTTGCCCATATTTTTGCAACTATTTTATAATCTACATTTTAGAGGGTTATTGGTCTCTAGTTTTCAATTATACTCAGATTCCCCTTTTTAGGCACTAGCTATATTATTCCTGTATTTTGTGACACACTTGAGACTTTATTGTTAAAGATAAACTGAATAACCTCAATGATCTCTACCCTGATAAATTTCCACATATGTTTATAAAACTCTGCAGGTAGACCATCACTACCTGGGGATCTACCAAGGTTGATATTATTAACTGCTTCCCATATTTCCTTCTCGCTTACTGGTTTTATTAAAGATTCATTTTCCAATTCCTTTAATCTTGTTTTACAATTCTCTGTAAAGTTTTCACGGTATTCATCATTAGTTTCAACTTTTTTATATAGATTCCCAAAAAATTATTTAATTACATAGATTATTCTTTCTGTATTCTCTATTCCTTCACCATTTTCTCTCTTAACCTTATTAATTAATTCCTTGTTTCCATTACTTTTTTTCTTTACAGATCAAATGGTGAGAAAGCTTTTCTCCCTATATTGTGTCTTTTATTCTGGATCTTATTTTAACACTTTCACAAATGTTGTTCCTTAATTCATTTATTCTGGTTTTCAGTGCCTTTATTTCTTCATAATTCACATCAAGGTATTAATCGTCTTCATAAAGTTCTCTTAACCTACTTTGAAATAAATTAATTAGCCCATATTTTTCTAGTGACACTTTTACATATTTTTATGAAAAAGTTCTTGCATTTTAGTTTAGCACATTATTCCCACCATTGTAAAATATTCTGGTATGTGTATATTTTCTCCTTAACATTTTTCCAAAACACTCCAAAGTTTTCCTGTACCTCATCAGAGTTTAAAATACTACAATTCAGTTTCCAGAAACCTCTACCTACTTTTACATTTTTGTTAATTATTACTTTTGACAGAACCATTGAATGGTCTGACTGGAACAGTATCACATTTCACTATTTTGTTCTCAAGCCCCTTAACATAGAGCCTATCAATTCATGACCCATATTTATCCCTAACATATATAAACTCAGGTTGATAGTTGTGTATCATGGCAACATCCTTAAGTTTTATATCCTTTATAAGAGTTGTTAAAGCTTTTGACACCAAACCTTTTGTTGTCATGATTGCTACAATCTCTAATGCTGGGAACACAGTTAAAATCTCCCCCAATCATTATATTTTCAATATTGTTTCTGATATAATATAATAAATCATCAGAAAACAATTCTTCTCTCTGCCTTTCCCTTGTATCCCCTGATGGGGCGTAAACATTAATAATAGGAACTATATGGTCTAGCACGGAAACTTTGACACAAAAATTTGGCCATTCTCATCCATCTCATAGTTAAGTATTTTGAAAGTGGAATTTTTCCTTACTAATAGCGCAGTTCTTCCTTTTAACAAATGTGTACTGTTTATAAAAATTTCGAAGTATACAGTAATCATTTAGATAAGATAATTTCCCTGGATTCTTAACATTATGTTCCTGTATCATTAGGATGTCAATATTATAATACTTAACAACAGATAATAGTTGCATTTGTTTACCTAAACTATTTAGACCATTCACATTTAATGTTGCAAACATTATATACATCTTAATTATTGTTATAATAATGTAATAAAAAAAATCATCACTTATTTACTTTTTTCCTCTTTCCCTCTCTTTTTCCTTCTTCATCTGTACTATTATTCCCTTCATTTGCCTCTTTTTTGGCTACTTCTTTTCCATCACTCTTACTCAACATCACCTTACTACCACTAATCATCTTTTCCAATTGGATCCATTTTCTTCCCATCATCTTTTCTTCCTTTCCCACATTCTAATCCACTTAAACTACTTTGGTTTTCATTGTTTTTATTTTGCTTCATACAATCCTTTTCCAGAATTTTTTGAAATATCACCATCCGTTCCTCAATCTGTTTTCACTTTTTCCTGATTTTCATCATTACTGCCGTTAATTTCAAATTCATTTTTCCCCAGTTTGTTCTGGTCCTTCTTGTTTGCGTCATTCTTGTTTCTTCTCGGTGACATACTACAAGTAACCTCTACAATTTCCTTCATTCCATCCATGTTTTTACCTGCCACTTCATACTCTGTCCCTGACATATTTGTTTCTTCCATATCATCTGCTTTATCATATTTCATATTTTCACAAGATATTTTACCTTTAGTTTGATCCAGAGTATTCCTCTCTGTATGTATTTCGGCCTCACATGTAGTGGAGGACTGTACTGCATTTTCTGAACAATCTGGGTGTGGGGTACCTTCTGGATCTACAGCATCCTGGGATATAGTCTCAGCAGGCACTTCTTCCCTTTCTACCCCTTGCCGGGTTGTTGCTGGAACCTGACTTACTGTGACTCTTTCTTCTCCTTCCTTAACACCTGCCCTTGAGGTGCGTATCTCACCAGAAAGTTGTATTGCAGGGAAGTCTTCCTCATTAAAAATGTTCTTCTTATCTACTTCCTCGGTGTGACAATCAATTGCCAAATGACCTTCATGTCCACATTTATAACAAGTTTTCCTTTGTCCAGCATAAAGGAAAGTTAAACTATGGCCACCTACTGCTACTGATGATGGAATGTTATTCTTTAGAATTACCTGGAAGGTTCTTGTTCCATTTAACAATCCGGCCGCTGGTCCTTTTGTGTACTTGTTCAGCCTCATTCCTTCCACTTTACCTTATTTGCTTATGATGTTCATTAAAATTTAATTTCCCATTTCAAAGGGAGTATATTTAACTGATACATAAGTTAAAGTTTTACTAAAATGCATCACTTTAAGTCTCATCACTGTTAGGAATTCTTATAGTTTTGTCTTCATATTTTTCACAAAAATTTTCAAAAACAGTGTTTTCCCCAGATTTCACCACCACCTTATTGTTTCTTAAGAGTTGAAAGCCAACTATTTGTTCCTGTTTTATTTTCAGTATGTCAAATATTACCTAACATACGTTTTCATATTCAGGCTTACCTGAAAACAACAGTCCGATAGTCTTTTCTTCCTAAAGGGGGTATGTACGTCCCCATTTCGACTGTTTACCACGTCACTTGCATAATGCATATGGTGTAATGGTGTTCTCGGCTTGTTGAGGTGGACGACCAATTCCGCAAGTTTTCCGAAAAAACCTGGCAAAGTCCACCACCACCAGAAAATTCCTTTACACCTACTGGTGCACTATGAATTCATGGACTTTGTTAACAAACTTTGGGCTGTCAAAGGCAGCCGCAACAGCTGTATTTCCACGAAAAAAAGAGAGCTTCACGAATTTCTGCTGTGTTGACTCCCGTTTTCTCTAACCTCTTTTCGTTGACAACTGGGACAACTTTCACGGCAGAAGTGACCTTTATGCTAGGGATGAGGTACGTCTGTCTAGGGTTGGGGTAACAACCCTGGCTGGCTCTCTCAAGAGGGCAGTTCAAAGATGTCGAAGTCTTTAAACTGCTAGGGGAAAATGTGAGCACAGGAAACGAGGAGACTGCAGTGGGAGCCGGTAAACAAAATGAAAAGTTACAGTGAAATAGTGCTAGAAATTATGACAAAACTAAATTAGGCAAGGAGTTAAAACCTAAATGTGACAAAGGGAGGACTCAGATCACGACTAACTTAAATGTCTACTACGCAAACAGTAGAAGTATGAGAAACAAAATGGATGAAATCAGGGCATCGGTATGTACTGAAAAAATCGATATAATAACATTCACCGAAACATGGATAAATTTAGACTCACGTGAGTTACCTGTCTAATACCAAATTGAATGTTACAAATTATTCCATACCAATAGGCAGATTAGGAAAGGAGGCGGAGTAGCAATCTATGTCAGGGATAATCTGAAGTGTGAAATAAATAAAGAAATAAAAACTGAACTGAATACAAAAACAACGTTGTTATAGAGAAATCCGACTGTGAGAAAGACTTGGGAGTAATGATAAGCAGGAATCTTAAACCAAGTCAACAATGTATATTTGCTCGTAACTCAGCTAACAAATTACTTGGGTTCATACAAAGGAGTGTTAGTTACAAGACTAGCGAGGTTATCCTAAAACTATATCTTGCACCTGTGAGACCTCACTTGGTTTATGCAGTTCAATTCTGGTCACCGTACTACAGAATGGATATAGAAGCCTGAGAAAGAATTCAGAGGAAAATGACAAGACTAATCCAGAGCATTAGGAACTTTGAGTACAGAGATAAGCTAAAGCATCTTAATTTGCACTCCCTCGAGAGACGTAGAGTGAGGGGTGATATGATCGAGGTGTATAAATGGAAGTCAGTGCTAAACAAAGGTGATATAACAAAGGTACTCAAACTATCCAACGAAGAGCGAACTCCTAGCAATGGTTTTAAATAAGACAAATTTAGATTTAGATGCGAGATAGGTAAACACTGGTTTGGAAATAGAGTAGTGGATGAGTGGAACAAGTTACCAAACACACTGGGAAGCTTTAAATATAGGTTGGACGATATATGAGCGATAGGGGTTGGGTGTAAACGGAACTGCCCAGTATGGGCCAATAGGACCACTGCAGATTCCTCCATTCTTATGTTATGTCCTCATGTTCTTATCACCGAGGTTATCACATACACATCACTGAGGTCATCACATACACATCTCTGAGGTCATCACATACACATCACTGAGGTCATCACATACACATTACTGAGGTCATCACAAACACATCACCCTGTCATCACATACACATCTCTGAGGTCATCACATACACATCACTGAGGTCATCACATACACAGTAAGTTGCTGACCGACCACAATAGCAAGAGGCCCTTCAGCAACATAATGATCAACTGTGGCTCCAGACCAACACCTGCTGACAACAACAAACACTAATTAATCAACAAGAAACCAATTATTACATTGTAAACACCAGACATAAGGTGATCAAATACTTTTTAATTTCAATTATGCTCGTCCGTCCCCGTAATCAATGTGGGCGATGTTTATATTTTGTTTCATGTGTGTAAAAGTACACACTGTACAGTGTACACATACTAGCGCAGTTGAATTACTCTTACAATTTGACTTTAGTAAATATACTTGTCTCTCCATTTTGATTTGCTATGAACGTTTCTGTCTCTCCCTGTTAGTTTCTCTCCTTTTAATATTTTTCATAAAATAATAGCAAAGAGAAACATTTAAGCCCCACTGTACAACCAGAACTAAAAACCAGTGTAACAAACCCTCGCCAAAGTGATATTCCCTTTCAGGCGTGACGTCATCAGAGGGATTGTTTCCATCTCCCTCAACTAATGTCGATATTAATTAAAAATGACCTTGATGGCAGGCTAAACCCGAGGGGGAGGTGAGTAGCAGCGTCTGATGTGGCGGTTCGGACGAGTGGCGTTCATGATGACAAACCCGCCCTGGGCCTCCACATCCCCCCTCCTCCTCCTCCTCCTCCTCCAGGCAGGTGCGTATACGCCGTTAATCAATAGCCTTGTGATGGTCACTGGTAGGTGGAGTGGGTGGTTACACACCTTGTCCATTGTCCAATTAAAAATACATCTTTTAAGTTTTTGCTGTAATTTATTTATGCTGATAATACCGGAATATAATGCTGTTAACTATTATACGGGCAAGAAATTATTAATAGTGATTTTTCCATAGTTATTAAACTCTTTCGGGGAATAAATATGACCTGTACAACGGAGGACTTACTTAAAAGGGTTTGGGATGATCAATTCTGTAGACATCGGCTTTAGGTCACAGGCCTGTACAATAACAACTACTGACTTCTCGTACAATGCTCGGGTGTGCTGCAGCGAGAGGGTCAGGGAGCTCAGTGGTGTACCAACTGTCTCCTCGCGGTTCTGACAACGAAACGCGTCTAGTGGCGTTGATGATAGATGCCTTGAACCCCACCACCACCACCGCCTTCTCCCTGCCTTCTTTCACCCTCTGCATCTGGTTCAATGTGGTCACCTTCCTCGAGCTCAGCAGCCTCCTCAGCTATGCCCTTAGCGCCAGGGACGACGATGTTATCAACATTTGTAAGTTAGTCACGATGCTACGAATTTCTTTCATTATTTCATCTCATAAATGTTTTGACGTCTTTTTAGAAGTTCAAATATGTCATAAGTGTGTCTGGAGCATCAGGTTTCTGCACTAAACGTTGCTCCTGTGCTGTGCTGTGCTGTGCCGTGAGGCCAAACAGCAAATAGTGTCATTCTAACTTTGAACCCTTATACTGGCCCTTAAACTTAAATATGTTGAAGTGAAAAGTTGTACATCATCCCAACTCATCTAACTTTTGGTTCGTATTAACTCTCATGCCACAACCAATTTCAATAAGCCTCACTGAACACATAATATAACATGACTCTCCTAGTGGAGGACATAAGGCCATAAATTATGGTATATACGTATAGCAGTTAAAAAATAATAATATAAATGATCTGCAGCTCTTTCGCGCATTTTGGCTGTTGATTACCCGGTTAAACCCTTATTCTTGCGAATAAGTATGTGTGTTAAATGAACATATGTAAATACTGTAATTACTACGGTGTTTCAGGATGAATTCTATTGACAGTTACTCGACCAGACGGTGTCGAGGTTCACTACACCGGACGGAAAATCCGACACAGCTTACCAATACGTCCCTTGTGGTGGTACCCTGCCTGCCTGGTGGTGAAGCCGGACGCTGTGGCCGTGTGGGTTGCCAGAGAGGAGGAGATACGAGAAGCCAGTCTCACAACACCCTTAGCTTTGAACGGCACGTTAGTGCTGGGTCAGGAACAGGATGTACTCGATGGCGGTTATATCAGTAATCAAGCTTTTGTGGGCCATCTAACGAGGCTTACATTGTGGCCTCACGCCCTAACCTCAGACCAGTTAGTTGAGTGGTCCACCTGTAGGACTGTGGAGGGGTCCACCCTACTGGACTGGGACGACGTGACGTGGGTGGTGCACAATAACACCGGTAGTGTTAGTACACACAGACGAGGGCCTTGTGTCCGAAATGTTCCAACTCAACGTGAATTCCTCCTCTTCACCAACCAAATGACTTGGTCAGACGCTCGTGCTTTTCTAGAACAAACTGGGCTGGAGATGGCAGCTCCCCGTAACACACAGGAACGACAACAAGTTGCTAAGCTCCTGGCACGTTATCAGAAGCAGTGTACTAATGCATACTCGGAGGGTGTCTATGTATGGTTAGGCGTCTTGTTAAATGAAACCATCCAAAGTGTTGTGGACGTTAATAGCAAGACCATTACAGACTCGCCGTGGATCGACCGCAGTAAAAATATGTCCGGGCTAGTTGAAGTTCTTCCTGTTAGTCAAGATCACAACGGAGTGTGGCACCGGGAAAACCCCTTCGATGAACTCTGTTTTATCGGGAGGTACACACGGCCACCACCCGTCCTTCGCCTTCAGGGTCTGTGCCGAGACAAACTCAACAAGTTAGCTCAGGGGCTGGAATTTATTCTCACATCCACCACTCCTAAGGACGACCTCAATACCAGTGTTTATCTTCACGGTTATCATCGCTTTGACGTCACTCAAGAAGGTACTGACACCCTCTGGTGCTTAAGACGACGGGACGAGTTTATCACTCATCAAACGAATGCACTGGCTTGTACCTCTTCTAATGTCCCTCCAACTGGCCGCCACAACTGGCAGATACAAGAAAACTTTTGTCATAACACTGTGAACCAGAGCGTGTCCCTAGCGCTCAGTACCTGCACCTCTTATCAGTTTACCTGCCCGAATTCCTCTTGCATACGCCTAACGGAACTCTGCGATAACGTCTTCGACTGTAGCGACGGCACGGACGAGAGGAACTGCTTCACGTGTTTTACTCCTCCTGGTTACGTGGACGTCATGCCCCCGCAGATCCCAGTCGACATCACTGTACATGTTGAAGTGACCAAGATAGGCAACACCGACCTCCTCGCCTTCTCTCTGGACCTGAGAGCCACCTTCACCATTCGCTGGAGGGACAGTCGTCTTGAGTTCCGTCACTTGCAGCACAACACAGACAAGGCTCTGACCAACGTAGTCCTCAACCCCGAGCAGAAGGTGAGTGAGGTTTTCACAACAAAGTGGGTCTTACAACTTAAACGGCTGTGTGTTATCTTAATCACTTTTAATAAAGTTTCAGCTGTGTTTTGAGGCTGATCTGAATCTGAATGCACTTATAAAATCCATTCGAAGAACATAATTATACCAAAACTTATGCTTTATCATTACAGCTATTTTTCTATACTAATTTTTTTATATTTTAGTAAAAAAAAAATTATCAACAATGGTCTAAGACTGTGAGCGACGGCCACTCACTAACAGGAACTCAGTTAAAGACACGAGGCAGTCGTGTGTGTGTTAGTACTAGTCCCCACAGCCGTAAAAACATACAAGTAATTCAGGTCGTGCGTCATGTGACAGTCCTATTTTATTGTCCATTATCATTCTATGGTTTTCCCTGAAATATACAACTGCTTGGTGGGGGTCTCAGTTTGCAAGATCTTGGGACAACGCTTATACATGTAATATAAACCTCAGGGCTTATCAACCTTTTACGCGCTTGATGGACGTCAGACAACAATACAATATGCAGTTATTGACTTATTCAAATTCCATTCAAATATATGTCAAACGGGTGAATTTTAAGGATCATAAATCAGGGGTTCAAAGTTGACAAGATAATATTTTCTGGCATGTGTGTGTGTGTGTGTGTGTGTGTGTGTCCCTTTAAAGGGTTATACCTTAAACAAATGCACCGAGGGTAAGCTAAATGAAGGCTTATACTTGGTGATCATAAGAAGAGCTTCTAGCATTCTGGTGTATGTATGTGTCTGTGGCAACAGGTATGGACGCCATGGTTGTGGGTGATGCAAGGGACACTGACGCCGGAGCAGGACGGGGAGCATAACCTCAGGGTACAGCGGCTGGGACAAGGCGCCGTGGTTAGTGGAGGTAAGTCACACACCATCCTTATGATGCACCACGACCCCGTATCACCGCGTTCCTGCATGATGTTACCATGACCCTAACTTACGCAGACTTGACCTCACTCACCAGAAAGAGAGAGAGAGACTATTTTTCCTCCCTCCCACACTAACACATACCCTTCTCCCCGTGGTCAGAGTATATCACCTACAAGGGCTCACAGAACCCTCTGGTGTTGACGGTGACAGCCAAGGTAGTGGTGCAGTGCCACTTCGACCTAAGGATGTACCCGTGGGACCAGCAGCAGTGTGACGCCCAAGTACAAGTAAGCAGCTGGGACTAATTGTTTATAGTAAAAAATATAGGAACCAAGGAGTGTGCTATTAAACCAAAGGATCGGGTGAAGATTTAGACCTCCCCCCCCCCCCCCCCCCCCCCCCGCTTATGTCATCTGTTGATCAAACGCCCAATATAAAAATCAATATAGCGTTCCGTGTATGGACACTACCGAATAATTATCCATGGGTCTGTATCCCAACCAAACTTCACTTATGCTGCTCGTGCTATTTCCCTTTTTATCTTTTTTAACTATTAACAGATGACAAAGTCCGCCAAGTCACAGGTGAAGGTACGGGAGGAATCTCGGGTGGTGTCGTGCCCGGGGACGCTGGTGGAGTACAACGTGCTGGAGTGTGACCTCTGCACTGCCCCAGGCGGCTTCAACCTTACTCTCGTGCTGGCCCGCCGCACCGAGTACCACGTGTGGGCCACTTACCTCCCTACCACCCTCCTCCTCTGTATAGGGTGAGGCAAGGTAGTACTCATGGTGTCTGGAGATAAGGGGTAGGAATATATATAACTGATACACTGTTGACGATACAATAATATACTGCCACCTGCTCAGAGAGTATTGGAGGGTGTCCATGTACCTGAATAAATCTACCTTAAATGCAAAAGAACAACTTGTGGATTGATCTACACTGGAATATTGATATAGTTTACACAAACTAAGCTTTACCTCTCAACACCCATACTTAACCTCAAAACCCAAGGTTCGACTCTCGATATCCAATCCTGAATTTTTAAAACCTAATCCGTGATTTTCACAACTCATATTTCGACTTAAAATCCAAATATCAACTCTAAACAGAAGCATTTGACGCTTAGAATCTAACCCTTTACTCTCTGAACCCACACTTCAATTCCTTAAAACCTCTTCACCAGATATGGGACGCTATTCTTGCCGGTTGAGTGCTTCTCTGAGCGAGGTGGGATGAGCCTCACCACACTGCTCGTGTTCATCTCCCTCTTCACCGAGACTTCCTCCTCCTTGCCCAAGACCTCCTATCTCAAGCTCATCGATGTTTGGTTCGTCTTCAGCATCATCTACCTCTCCCTCATCATCACCATCCACTTGGTCGCCTGTAAGCCGCCGTCACCCGGGGGGGGAAGAGACTGTGGTCTCCCCAGACGAGTCAAAGTAGCCAGCCAGTTCCTGGGGTTCCTGCCAGAGGAGAAGATGAAGGTGGAGGCGATGTCGCAGGAAGCACTCATACTGAAGAGAGCCAAGCTGGTGTTCGGCCTGGCCACCTTCCTCTTCTTCACATGCTACTTCTTCGTTGCCGTCTATTAAAACCAGCCTGGTGGAGGGGTAATACGAGGCAGCGGCAGACATATGGAGGAGTTACACTGGTGATCACACTCATCAGAGACTTTACTGGTTTATATACGTTTGGCTTAAAGATCGAATTCACTCACTGAGCGAAAAAAAAAGTCCACACTGAATTGGGGACGTTTTCAAATAACCAGGAAGGAAAATTTCGCGTCGTGGGTTTCTCCGAAAACCAAAACGAGTTTTGGACGGTCTCGAAATTCCTCTAATAAAACCTAACCCAACCAAACCTAATCTAACATAACCTAATTTAAACCAAATCTAATCTAAGCTAACCTAACCAAACCTTATCTAATATAATCTAATCTACCCTAACCTAACCCAATCTAGCCCAACCCAAGCTAACTTAAACCTAACCTAGCCTAGCCCAAACTAATATAACCAAACCTAACCTAACCTAACCAAGAGCGAAATTTCACTTTCTGGTTATTTTGTAGACGTCCACAATGCATTGTGATCGGTTTTTTTCGCTCATTGAGCCTAACACACACACACACACACACATAGATATATATATATACACACCAGTTCATTATGACCCAAGTATGTGTACTCAAGTTACCGTGTTTGACGGAGAGAAATTACCTCGAAAACTAACTGTAGTAGATGTCAGTACCACAAATACATCACTATAGTAGCCGTACAGTGTCTCATGAATTTATCCTAATAATTTATTCCAAGGAGTGAACTATCATTATCAACACTCGACTCCTTCTTTCATCGTTTCGTCACCACCACCAGGTAACACCATCATCTGACATCATCACCACCACCAGGTAACACCATCATCTGACGTCATCACCACCACCAGGTAACACCATCATCTGACATCATCACCACCACCAGGTAACACCATCATCTGACATCATCACCACCACCAGGTAACACCATCATCTGACATCATCACCACCACCAGGTAACACCATCATCTGACATCATCACCACCACCACCAGGTAACACCATCATCTGACATCATCACCACCACCATGTAACACCATCATCTGACATCATCACCACCACCAGGTAACACCATCATCTGACATCATCATCACCACCACCAGGTAACACCATCATCTGACATCATCACCACCACCAGGTAACACCATCATCTGACATCATCACCACCACCAGGTAACACCATCATCTGACATCATCACCACCACCAGGTAACACCATCATCTGACATCATCACCATCACCAGGTAACACCATCACCTGACATCACCACCACCACCAGGTAACACCATCACTTGACATTATCACCATCACCAGGTAACACCATCATCTGACATCATCACCACCACCAGGTAACACCATCACCTGACATCACCACCACCACCAGGCAACACCATCACTTGACATCCTCACCATCACCAGGTAACATCATCATCTATCACCACCATCATCACCTTGATTCTAACAAAGGCCTTAGTTGTAATGAACCTCTTGAGCGGCTATTGACAACCATTTTAAAAGAGGTTTTATAGTGATTCTAACACACGTCTTATAGTGGTTCTAACAAGTCTTATAGTGATTCTAACAAGTCTTATAGTGATTCTAACACACGTCTTATAGTGGTTCTAACAAGTCTTATAGTGATTCTAACACACGTCTTATAGTGGTTCTAACAAGTCTTATAGTGATTCTAACACACGTCTTATAGTGGTTCTAACAAGTCTTATAGTGATTCTAACACGTCTTATAGTGGTTCTAACAAGTCTTATAGTGATTCTAACACACGTCTTATAGTGATTCTAACACACGTCTTATAGTGATTCTAACACACGTCTTATAGTGGTTCTAACAAGTCTTATAGTGATTCTAACACGTCCTGTACTGATTATGACACGTCTTATATTAATTCTAACACGTCATGTACTGATTATAACACGTCTTATATTAATTATAACACGTCTTACAGTGGTTCTAAGACGTCCTGTACTGATTACAACACGTCTTATATTAATTCTAACACACGTCTTACAGTGGTTCTAACACGTCCTGTACTGATTCTTACACGTCTTATGCTGATTGTAAAGAACGTGGTAGGGATTATGAGAAAGCTTTACAGCGGTGTTTCATAAGGTAATGGCTCAACCTCTCGACGAGTGGCTCAACACAACATGTGATGTTTTTTGTCCACTTGGAATTTTTGTCTGGTGTGATATTTACCAGTTGATTTGTCTGGTGAAATTTTTATCCCGAGAGGAGGAGGGGGAGGTTTTTTTTTTTCAAGTGGGATACTTGGCCTTGCCCCGTTGCTGGGAGAAGGGAGGCGCCATCACCTCCCTGTGGATCAATACCCAAGGGAAGGACGTGGGTGCTGCTGCTCCTGCCTTCAACTGTTTGTTTACAAGTCTCTCTCTCAACATTTCCGCATCATGTAGTGAAGGAAGGAAGGAAGGAAGGTGATAGCCGTAAAAGATTTTGACTCCACCTTCACACACGCATCCACACTGCTGCGTCGTCACTCACACGATGGGAGGGTTTTGTTTCGTACTGTACGGGGGAAAACTCCATCTAATTGAGGACTCGGCTCGAGGCAAATCTGCCGTGATGCAGGATCCATAAATCTTGGGAGTTTCGACCAATTACACGGAGTTTAAGATCGCATGCAGCGATGTGTAAACCAATAAGTGGTTGGTTTACAGAGGAGCACCGGACGTCCCAGATTGCATCGGCCAGTCGTAGTGCTGCTAGGGCCTACTGTGCGCGACGACCCAGCCCACCAGCCAATCAACTGTGCCTGATCTCTCTCGGCAACCAATAGCCGCTGCGGTGTTAGCCCATTGGGCGTGGCCCTCAGAGAAGAAGGGGGCGGAGCTGACGGGGAAGCTGCAGGGATGCTGACTCTCATCTCCAGTCGGTTCCGCCAATTTAGTGTGACGGACAGAATCAAAACAAACTTGGGGGTGAAATCGCTTGTGAAATTGGTCATCGGGAGGACAAGGCTCTTATTTACACAGGCACCAAGTCAGGCCAGTGGACAATCGAACTAGTGGGACAAGCCTGTACATCAACGGAGGAGTATAACTACCTTGTTTACCTAACAGGTGAAACACCAACACCATCTAACTCAAAAGACACATGGAGTGAATCGGTGTTCCTAGTGTTTCCTAAAACCCCAGACATATGGAGCATTGAAGGAATGAGTTGGGAGTGAGAGGGGGAGAAGGAGGAGGGTGAGAGTGACAGAAGCTGGAGAGCCCTGAACAGGCCGACCATGACTCTGAAGGGTGACTGACTCGCTCCTGTATGTACCAGGTGAGTAGCAGGTGGTGGTGGGAGACAGGTAGATGAGTCAGACAGGTGGTGGTGGGAGATAAGTAGGTGATAATGGGTAACAGACAGGTGGTGGTGGGAGACAGACAGGTGGTGGTGGGAGACAGACAGGTGGTGGGAGACAGACAGGTGGTGAGGAGACAGACAGATGGTGATAGGAGAGACAGACATGTGGTGAGGAGACAGACAGATGGTGGTAGGAGAGACAGACAGGAGGTGGTAGGAGAGACAGACAGGTGGTGAGGAGACAGACAGATGGTGGTAGGAGAGACAGACAGATGGTGGTAAGAAACAGACAGGTGGTGGTGGGAAACAGACAGATGGTGGTGGGTGACAGGTGGTGGTAGGAGAAAGACAGGTGGTGGTGGGAGACAGATAGGTGGTGGTGGACAGACAGGTGGTGGTAGGAGACAGACAGACAGGTGATGGTAGGAGACAGACAGATGGTGGTGGGTGACAGGTGGTGGTTGGAGACAGACAGACAGGTGATGGTAGGAGACAGACAGATGGTGGTGGGTGACAGGTGGTGGTTGGAGACAGACAGACAGGTGATGGTAGGAGACAGACAGATGGTGGTGGGTGACAGGTGGTGGTGGGAGACAGACAGATGGTGGTGGGAGACAGATAGGTGGTGGTGGGTGACAGGTGGTGGTGGGAGACAGACAGATGGTGGTGGGTGACAGGTGGTGGTGGTTAAGGCCATGCTGTAGACATGATTGTCTCGGCTCCACTGCAGCCATGTTCCCCGCCCAGACCTGACCACCGCGCGCGTTAACAGTAACTTGGGTTGAGCAGCGCGGTGGCACCTTTGGATCAGGGAGAACACATAAATCATTATACAATATACTTTTTTATTACCGGGGTAACCAAAAGTATTTATAGGTTAGGTTAGGTTAGGTTAAGAACTTACCAGTACAGTAGTTGGTTATGATATGTTGCCTAATAGTAATAGGCTCTTATCGTAAACAATGTTTTCAGGGAAATCCGGGGAGTATTTCAGCCGTGATTGATTGTGGATACACTGTATTCGACAAGTAGCGAATCACTGAGCCAATAATTAAGGTGTTGCGTTATTTCTTTGGTGGTACAGGTATCTTCAGGCGCTACCTTGGTGATGCGGCCCGGATGTATCGAGCATGAATAAAATAGACAAATAAAAGATAAGATCTATTAAGGGCGACGTCACACTGACATTCGTTCAACTTTTTTTTTTTTGCCAACTTTCAGAAAATCGTCAAACTTTTTGTTGTGCACTGTCACACATGCGTTTAGAACCAACTCGTTTGACAACTGTCAACAAACAAGATGGATCCAACTAACGAAGAAAGCACAGCAATTCTATGCCTTTTTTGGTGTATGAGGAGACCTGGTGATCCCAGAGACAGCGGCGTTGCATTATCTGGTCCACCAAGAAATCCTCGGAGAAGAGTGTCCTTACTTGGGAAATTATATTGTCTGTTGGCTCCGTCACGTTGTTATTCCCGCGTGGTCGAAATGTAAACAACAAATAGCATTTTCTTACCATTTTAAAATCACGAAATCAATCATAATAATGAGTAATCTTGGGAAGAAGAGTAATAATTATTTCATAATAATTCTAGTTTTATATTTTAAGTAATTTTCTGTATAACTACTTGTAGTATCAATTATAGATCTTGAGTTGACTTTGGTAAGTTGTCTTACGAGTCGTCAGTGCAGACGGTCTGTACCGTTTGACAAACAGCTGACGATTCGTGAAAAAAGTCGACAGTAATGAAAAAGTTGCAAATAGAAATGTTAGTGTGACGCCGCCTTTAGTAGGATAGAGATTGACTTGGTTAGTTTAGTTAGATACATTACAAGTAGTTTAATGAAGTGCTCCCACAATTAGATCTGACGACTTATATTTTAGTATGAAAATATTCTACAAGATTCTCAACTTTCTCTCCCTGATATTGATACATAGGTTTCCACACAGTGACCTAAAGAGACTGCGAAGATGAGTTCTTTCGGTGATGTGGGTCAGGCACTGTCCTGCATCACTAAAAGAACAGTTCGTATACAATAAGTGTACTCTGTCTCAGTGGACACCTGCAGTACATATTTATCCTGGCTTTATATAAAAACCCATGTGTTGTATCATTCATTATTTTATAGTTCATTCATATTTAGCTCAAAAAACAGCATTAATTTTAATCACTAGACAGTGACTGGTCAGTGGGCGGGTGTCCAAGATCATTTGAGATCCAAAATGGCGGACGGCGGCATAAGCTGAAGCGCCAGTGCAGAGTCTATATTACAGAAGGATGACTCACTCAACGTTAAATTTGCCCCCCCCCCCCCCCGACTGTGGTGCCGCCTAACATAATACTATGTGATAACACCAGATTATTCACAAACAAAATATTATATGTAGTCTGTAGGTTATTGACATCCAAGTTTATAGAATATTTGCCTGCTTAATATAAGCTTATTACTCCCTTCGATTTTTCAATAAAAGCGATGGTGGTAGCTGCAGTTTTGCACCATCTAACATGAAAAGAATATCAGAGATAATTAATCAATGCACGTTACTGTAGTTGTTCTGAATAAGCTACTATTTTTGCAGTGATATAAAGAAAATCCCTGTTATTACAAGTGACAGTAACACTACCTGTTCACAAAACTAATGTACAGCACAGCTTCATAACTACACAACACAATATATTCACTCAATCTGACCAAGGACAACTGACAAAGTCATGAGAGGTTTGTTTCCAGCAGAGCCCTTAGGTCAGCAACCTCTGGTGTTCACAGGGCCAGACAAGCGGTGTTTCCAACGTGGCACAACCAATGTGATCTTGGAAATTTAATAGTGGAGGTTTTATGAACAGGCTTCTACAGTGTGAAGATCAGGCGACATTATTCGATGTTTAAATAATAATAATAATAATAATAATAATTATTATTATTATTATTATTATTATTATTATTATTATTATTATATATATATTATTATCATTTATTTCGTGAAACTAGATAGGCAAAAAAATTCAGAATCTATACCATATTTATCTCATTACTGCTCTGAGGTTCACGAGCACTTCTGAAGAGTGGATAGTGATTAGTAGTAATGACTTAGATAAAGAAAGATCTCATAATAACTAATGAGCGGTTAAGATTGCCAGAAGTACTGTAGGTTTACGACTCATCTCTCTGGAGCCTTCTGTACTCTAAAGAAAGACAGGTTGCTGTTCCTTTTGGTGATGTTTGAACCATTTATAGCTGCACAGTAGTTATATATCATTGTAACTTAAAATAATGTGCACAAGAAAATAAAACAATGCATTCGCCGAAATGTGCGTCTCCCTCCCTTTAATCTCTGGTGGCCAACTATTATTTATATTTAGAAGCACCACAATCGGGGGTGAAGGAGTTCACCCAATGGAGTGATCCTTCCTCCTTTAGCAGCAGTTCTTAACCTGGGGTACATATACCGAACCCACCCGGGGTAATAATATACTCGATTTAGTTGTCAAACAGAGAAAACCTCATTAATAATGTCGAGGTATGGAACGAACTTGCTAACAGCGATCACAAAGAAATTAAATTCCAGTTAGAATTTCAGGGCAGCCGCAAGGAAAATTCCACTAAAGTCCCAGATTTCAGAAGGGCAAAATTTGATAGTTTGAAGAGGCAGCTGAGAGAAGGGGTATCACGCTTGGGGGTGAACTACATGACCTCACATGAGGTGACCTCTCACAGTGTACCCACAGAGGGCGACCTCACCTTACCGAGAGACCTGGTAACAAGATCTGAGGTTGCCGAGTTCCACAACAATTTAAATAATGAGTTACTTAATGTACAAAGGCAGAACATACCATACAGAAAACTCAGATCAAACAACAATGACCCTAAATGGATAAATAATTATTAAAAGAATATTAATGGACAAAAGAAGGCTATAGGTAGGAGAATAAATCGTGGTGAAGTCTACCTCCGAGATTATTATAAGGTATTGGCCGATAGGGTTAAGACTGAGATAAGAAAAGCAAAGAGGAATAATGAACTGAAGATAGCAAGGGAGGCGAAGGCTAACCCCAAGGAATTCCATCAAATGCATCAAACTAAAACATGAGAAAAGATTGGCCCATTACAGTCAGATACCAGCGAGCTAACTGATAATGATGGAGAAATGAGCATTAATCTGAATAAATATTTGTCAACAGTTTTCACCACCAAAAATTTAAACATGACACCCGTAGCACTGACTCTGTACAGAGATAGCGAAGAAAATAAATTAAGCGAGATAGTAGTGACTAGTAACGATGTTAGTAAGCAAATAGACAAACTAATGCCTAATAAGTCACCAGGTCCCGACGAGATATTTGCCAGAGTATTAAAGGAATGTAAGGAAGAGCTTAGTATGCCCTTAGCAAAGTTGTTTAACATGTCCGTAAAAACGGATGTAGTACCAGAATCCTGGCAGATAGCGAATGTAATACTGATTTTCAAGAAGGGAGATAGATCACTATCCTCTAACTACCGACCAATCAATCTAACATCAATTGTAGGCAAATTACTGGAAGCAATCATTTCAAACTCTATTCGAAATCACCTGGAGAAGCACAAGTTGATCAATGATTCCCAACATGTCTTCAGAAGCGGGCATTCATGTCTAACTAATCTCTTAACATTCTTTTCATCTGTTTTCGAATCAGAGGACGAGGGGCACAATTATGATGTGGTATATCTCGACTTTAGCAAAGCCTTCGACAGAGTCCCCCACGAAAGACTAATAAGAAAAGTGTAGGCTCATGGCATCAAAGGAGATATTCTAAAATGGATTAGGGCATGGTTACAGGACAGGAAAAAGCGAGTGAGCATTAACGGCACAAAATCCCATTGGAGCAACATCGCTAGTGGAGTTCCCCAAGGCTCAGTGCTCTGACAATTATTATTTATTATATACATAAACGACATACATATTGGCGTAGACAGCAACATAAGTAAATTTGCTGATGACACTAAAATAGGGCGTGTAATTAAATCTGACGATGACTCTGCAAAACTACAGGAAGATCTAAACAAATTTTTCGAATGGTCGGAAGAATGGCAGATGAGATTCAATGTGGACAAATGTAAAGTACGCAGTTTAGGAGATGTAAACAGGGAAACCAGATACCAGATGAACAACGATGTTATTGAGAAATCCGACTGCGAGAAAGAGTTTGGAGTAATGATAAGTAGGAATCTTTAGCCAAGTAAACAAGGTGTATTTGCTCGAAACAAGTCTAATAAAGTACTTAGGTTCATACAAAGGAGTGTTAGTTACAAGACTAGAGAGGTCATCCTAAAACTATATCTTGCGCTTGTGAGATCTCACTTAAACATAAGAACATAAGAAAATAAGGAGTCTGCAATAGGCCGGTTGGCCTGTGCATGGCAGCTCCTGTCGAGAGTTACTACCACTCTCTATATTACAGAATGGATACAGAATCTTTGGAAAGAATTCAGAGGAGAATGACAAGACTAATCCCAGGCATTAGGAACCTTGAGTACAGAGACAGGTTAAAGCTTCTTAATTTACACTCCCTCGAGAGACGTAGAGTGAGGGGCGATATGATCGAGGTGTATAAATGGAAGTCATGGCTGAACAAAGGGGACATAACAAAGGTACTCAAACTAACCAACCAGGAGCGAACTCGTAACAGTGGTTTTAAATTAGACAAATTTAGATTTGGGCGCGAAATAGGTAACATTGGTTCGGAATAGAGTAGTGGATGAGTGGAACAAGTTACCAAATATCATCATTAACTCGAATACGCTGGATAGCTTCAAACATAGGTTGGATGGATATATGAGCAATAGAGGTTGGGTGCAAATGGGACTGCCCAGTATGGGCCAATAGGCCCGCTGCAGTTTCCTCCATTCTTATGTTCTTATACCCCCCGGTTACGAGGCAGCAACAATGTTTTTGTCAATACCCATGTTTTGCTGTTTTAGATGTGTAATAATGATTAACATAATATATTTTCTCTTTGATCACACTTTATTATTCCATAGTGCTATAATAAACGCTCTGCCTTTCTGTCTCATCAATATTATTTATATTTTATTTAATTTTTTTGTTAAAATTTAAACGAACAGCCAATGAGTTAGAATAACTCAAGCTCCCCAATGGAGGTAAATAAAGATATTCGTCATGTCGAGCCAGAACCATTCAGTTGGTGGTATAGTGAGGGCGTCGTGAGTTATCGCAAATCAGCAATGACCACACGGCATTTACAATACACATCAGAAACAAAGTATTTAAAAGTATCTTTGCACCGGTATTCCTTATGAAGTAGAAGATACATTATTATTTGATTTGGGTTGACTTTACATTTTTGCGATAGTAAATACTTGGCTGTGACTCCCCTACTATCCGGATGAATTACCTTGTTCTGTACAGACATTCGTACATCAGACAGAAACATTCTATAGATAAATCACCATCGATGGATATAAAAAAAATACATTGCATGAGAACTCTCTGGTGTGTCAAACACGTCAACTGCATCATTAATACAATAAACATTACAATATTTTGAAGCCTAATGCTATGAGTTTCTTCATTTCATCATTACTTTATTCCGTGTATAGGTTAATTCATCGTCCTAAGTTACTAGACCATCGTATAACGGTAAACACTGTATCATGCTGGTATAACGATGACGCCAAATGATGAAGGCAGCCGTCCGCATATGGTCACTGAGCTACCACCAACTCCTCCCAATTCTTCTTCGCATAACCTACCATACCTGAGCCAGACCTGACCTGACCTGATATCACCAAACCTATAACTTAACCGAAACTACACTAACCTAACCTGCACGACTAAACTTAGTCTAACCTAACGTAATCTGCCCATATATAACCCAGCCTAATATTCACCTGGGTTGGGAAAAGCGACACGATTTTTGAATTTTGATCCCATGGACAAACTTTTCACGTCTACACACACACACACACACACACACACACACACACACACACACACACACACACACACACACTGAAAATGACTATTGTGTCAACTTACAACCCCCGACATGACCCCCATAATATTGTACGTTATATGCAAAAGACAGCTGTCCAGTACTGAGTGACCAAGTTTCCTCATTAGCTGAAAACAATCCTGTACTCGTGTTTACATGTGAGTCCAAGTAGTTTTTCCTCACATAAGAACATAAGAACATAAGAAAATAAGGAGTCTGCAATAGGCCGGTTGGCCTGTGCATGGCAGCTCCTGTCAAGAGTTACTACCACTCTCTATCATCCATGAATCTATCTAGCCTCCTTTTGAAACTTTCCAGAGTTCCCGCACTTACTACAAAGATGCTAAGCTTGCTCCACTCGTCCACCACCCTATTTGTGAACCAGTTTCTTCCTATCTCCATCCTAAACCTAAACTTATCCAACTTGAATCCGTTGCTCCGAGTCCTATCCTGCTCGGATATTATAAGAACTTTATCTATATCCCCTTTATTGATTCCTTTCACCCACTTAAATACTTCTATCATATCTCCCCGCACTCTTCGTCTTTCTAGGGAATGCAAGTTAAGTTTCTTTAACCTATCCTGATATGGAAGGTTTCTAAGTCCCTGAATCATTTTTGTCATTCTTCGCTGCACCGACTCTAGTGAATTTATATCCATTCTATAATAGGGGCACCAGAACTGAACCGCATAATCGACGTGCGGCCTAACTAGCGCAAGATATAGTTGCAATAAGACCTCTGCACTCTTGTTACTTACACTTCTAGATATAAAACCCAATACTCTGTTTGCCTTATTTCGAACATTAACGCACTGTTTTCTAGGCCGTAGGTCCGGGCTTACAAGTACCCCTAGGTCTCTTTCACAAGTCGACTTCTCTAGGTTGATGTTGTTCAGGCTGTATACATTATAAGTATTTGTTCTTCCAATATTAAGTACGCTGCACTTGCTGGTGTTGAATTTCATTTGCCAATTTTCAGACCACCCCTGCAGTTTATTTAGATCCTCCTGTAATGCATTTGCATCCTGCCCTGAATTAATTTGCCGCCCTATTTTGGTGTCATCCGCAAACTTGCTTATGTCACTGCTGATCCCAGTATCTAGATCGTTTATGTAGATTATGAACAAGAGTGGGCCTAGTACTGACCCCTGGGGAACCCCACTGGTTACACGGCCCCACTCAGATTTAACACCATCTACGCTGACCCTCTGCGTTCTATCGGTGAGCCATGATTTTATCCAATTTAAAACTTTCCCCTCGATACCATGAGCCTTAATTTTTCTCAGAAGCCTCTGATGCGGTACTCTGTCAAATGCTTTGCTAAAGTCTAAGTAAATAACATCGTAATTTTCGTCATTATCTACTACCTCGAAGACTTTCCTAAAAAACGTTAGCAGATTTGTTAGACAAGATTTTCCCTTTGTAAACCCATGTTGAGAGTCGTAGATTAATTTGCTTTTCTCTAGATGCGATCGGATGCTATCTGCTATAATTGATTCAAGAAATTTCCCCACTACTGACGTCAAACTGATCGGCCGGTAATTTGACGCTGATGCTCCGTCTCCCTTTTTAAATATGGGTACTACATTCGCCTGTTTCCACAACTCTGGCACAACTCCAGTGTCTAATGATTTTGTAAATAAGTTTACGAGGGGTCCGCTAATCTGTTCCCTACACTCTTTTAAGACTCGAGGAAAAATTTCATCCGTACAATTTTTAATGAGAACTATCAGAGCCATGTTACTATAATAATTCTCAAGGTTAACTTCGAAGCTCTTCATCTTCACCTCAGTTGACCTTTGACTTCCCCGTAGATTGGACATGGAC
Organism: Homarus gammarus; assembly: GCA_958450375.1. Classification (NCBI taxonomy): domain Eukaryota; kingdom Metazoa; phylum Arthropoda; class Malacostraca; order Decapoda; family Nephropidae; genus Homarus; species Homarus gammarus. Next base: position 1,858,570 of record CAUDMG010003627.1, on the reverse strand, counting down.
TTCCCGCTGGCGGGTCACTACACGGCGTGCAGCTACATGACCTCAGGTGACCCCCGCCTGCTGGCCCCCCCTGAGCTCCGGGTCGCTGCCCTTCACGCTGCCCCACGTCCTGACCTCCAAGTCAAGCACGAACTATCTAGGTGAGTCAAGTACCCGCTAAGGTGAGTCAAGTACCCATTTCTGACAGCCGTCCACCACACGTGTTGTTAGAATTGTCCATGAAAGATTCCTACAAGAAGCAGCCCTGATTTTACCAAACATTAATTATCTTTGTAATTACTTGTAATTTACAGTACCTGTATATTAAGTCATATTAATATTCCCATAACCCACTGATAAATTTGATAACCACAATTCCTTAATTTCGTTAAATTCACCATACAGTTGGCCTAAATATTTTTTAATATGGCAACACTGTATGATCTACGCTTCCGAGTCTGAAGAAGCACCACAGTGAGATACAGCCGCGGTGCTTCCTTAGGATGTATTATGTAAGTGTATATGATTTTTTCTTTTGGTTTTAGTATTTTAATTTGTTCACAATTCTATTAATATATGAATGAATGAATATTTCCTTTAGCTAGTTATGGAATATTCGGCGTGTATTTTGGCTACAGGCGGGCGGCGACTCGTAGGTTACCAAACTGAAACTGAGATCCGTGTTTGGTGCTTTAATGACCCAGGTCCTGTAATTATAGTAATGGTAGAAGACGAGGGCAATTAGTGACGTCACATCTCCCGGACAGGTCAGAGCTGAGTCGTTGTTTGGACTACCGACCAACGCCTGACTATACCTCTAGGCCTGACCTCAGAGCCGACCTCCTGCCCGTCGAACTACGAGCTGACCTCGTCCGCCGTGACCTTCGCACCGACCTCAGAACACACGAGGGGTCAGCGGGTCACCGTGAAGACACAAGAGGACACCTGAAGCACGATAACAGGCCGTCGGATATCGAAAACGACCCAACCTTTGTCCTCGCTGACTCAAACGCCGCCACCAGCAAGAGGTCAAGGTAGGTCACGTTCCTTTGCTGCCCACGTTAAGAAAACCCAAATAGGTCGTGAGTCCTCTTTGTTCTTGCCCAACTCAGACAAGTCTTAAGTAATGTTGTGAGCATTACAGTTCCCCGGTAAAGAATGACGAGCTATACTACAGTGTTTACAGAATCCTATCATATTTGTGTTTTAGATTCCATTGAGGTACTGTATGTGCTCAACATAACTGTCCTTACATTATGTCAGTTGTAATTTAAGGACTTTAAGCGGAATTGTAACGAACGCATCAGGAGCGTGCCTTGTGTACATAAGATGATGGAGTACGCTTAATAACAGTCACGGACGCGTAACTTTCTCAAGGAACGAGAATAAACACAAACATCAAGGACTTTATAAACATGAAATATTTTTTTAAAGATCGTGGGACTTTGTAAACATCCTATACATTGTCTGTTCAGTAGCCTTGTGTGTATAGAAATCAGGCGACCGCCACCAGTGTACCTGTGTGACAGTCTGGGTATAATTGTATAAATAATATTATTGTATTCAATCGTAACTCATTATACTTTGACTTAACCTACCTTGAGCTGATTTAAGCTAACCAAAGATAACTTAACCTAAGATTTTGTTAGATTTAATATAACCTAACCTATTCTTCTCCTCATTTATGCTTAACCTTACGTAACCTCAACCTAAACTAACCCTAACCTTACCTAACTTTAACCTAACCTAACCTAAGCTAACCTAACTTTAACCTAGCCAACTGACAGGTAATGTTCATGGCCCCCTTGCAGATAGTGAGGGACTAGACTCAACTGCCGTCCTTCTCTGCTTGAATACGTTAGATTACTAGATCTGTACCTATTAGTATTGGGGCCCTAAGGACTGGGGCCCATTAGGACTAGGAGACCATTAGTACTCGGGCCCAAGTGTTGATCTTAACCGCGTGTTGGTTTTCTAGGGAGAGGGAACACGTTCTGGCCATGACCAAGGAAGAGAGGAGGAGACGGAGGCGGGCTACCCTCAAGTACCGCACAGCGCACGCCAGCCGAGAACGCCTCAGGGTGGAGGCCTTCAATGTGGCCTTCGCGGAGTTGCGTAAGCTGCTGCCCACGCTGCCGCCGGACAAGAAGCTCTCTAAGATAGAGATTCTCCGCCTGGCCATCTGCTACATCGCCTACCTCAACCACGTGCTGGATGTGTGAGTGTCTGTGGACACGTACCTCACAGCGTCACTGGCCACAAACATGTTAGGTCCCCTGTTCACAGACTTCTCAGGGTCCCGTGGCCACACCAGACAGCCATGGAGTCCCGTTGCTGGTGTCTGTGTGGCCACTCCCTCGTGATAAACCTAGGGCAATATGCAGCAGACCACACAAGGCCATAACCCCGGTTACCGACTCATGTTACCCATAGATAAAGGGACGAGACAAAGCGTGTGTTGGAGGAATGTAACAGACGGGAGACCAACACACCTAAGTTTGGCTCAAAGGATCACCGTCCTGAGTGAATTCCTTGTTTGAGCCAAGAAAAATATTCATTCCGAAAAGAATGAGCAGTGCGTTCAAGATTTGGTCTCAAAATTGTTCTTCTGTGTTTTGTGTTCACTTTACCCGCCTCAAACAGCAATGCTTATCATGGCTTTTAGGTATATTTATCATGACATTTTTATGTACCTACGTCCTCATAATCTCAATATTAACAGTACCAATCGCCAAGGAAATGCAGACCAAATAAATTATTGTAAATTACAAAATAAATCGCAAATATATTTCGAAAAAATCTCTCATGTAACCAAAATTATCCTTCAAATATTAAATAATAAATTCGATATGGGTAAAGAATAGCGTCATGGCAACAAATATATTTTTTTTTCATTTTGACGATTAATAAATATCCGTCACATAATAATGATCCCTCGTTATATACTGTCATATATAACAAAAATATATCTTTACTTACTGTTACAACACCAACCCGTACCTCACACACGGTAAATATAAGAGCTTAAATATAGCAGGTGTTGTAATATTGGGATAACTGCTATAATATTGCTGTAACTGCTGTAATATTGCTGTAACTGCTGTAATATTGCGGTAACTGCTGTAATATTGGGGTAGCTGCTGTAATATTGAGATAATTGCTGTAACTGCTGTAATATTGCGGTAGCTGCTGTAATATTGCAGTAATGTTGCGGTAACTGCTGTAACATTGCAGTATCTGCAGTAATATTGCGGTAAATGCTGTAATATTACCGTAACTGCTGTAATATTACGGTAACAGCTGTAATATTGCTGTAACTGCTGTAATATTGCGGTAACTACTGTAATCTTTCGGTAACTGTAGTAATATTGTGGTGGCTTCAATCATATTACGGTAACTTCTGTAATATTGCGGTAACTGCTGTAATATTGCGGTAATTGCTGTAATATTGCGGTAACTGCTGTAATATTGTATTAACTTCTGTAATATTGCGGTAACTGTTGTAATATTACATTAACTGCTGTAATATTACGGTAACTGTGCGCTAGTTAGGCCGCACCTCGATTATGCGGTTCAGTTCTGGTGCCCCTATTATAGAATGGATATAAATTCACTAGAGTCGGTGCAGCGAAGAATGACAAAAATGATTCAGGGACTTAGAAACCTTCCATATCAGGATAGGTTAAAGAAACTTAACTTGCATTCCCTAGAAAGACGAAGAGTGCGGGGAGATATGATAGAAGTATTTAAGTGGGTGAAAGGAATCAATAAAGGGGATATAGATAAAGTTCTTATAATATCCGAGCAGGATAGGACTCGGAGCAACGGATTCAAGTTGGATAAGTTTAGGTTTAGGAGGGAGATAGGAAGAAACTGGTTCACTAATAGGGTGGTGGACGAGTGGAACAAGCTTAGCAACTCTGTAGTAAGTGCGGGAACTCTGGAAAGTTTCAAAAGGAGGCTAGATAGATTCATGGATGATAGAGAGTGGTAGTAACTCTCGACAGGAGCTGCCATGCACAGGCCAACCGGCCTATTGCAGACTCCTTATTTTCTTATGTTCTTAATATCGCGGTAACTGCTGCAATATTGCGGTAACTGCTGTAATATCACGGTAATTGCTGTAATATCACGGTATCTCCTGTAATATTACGATAACTGCTGTAATATTGCGGTAACTGCTGTAATATTGCGGTAACTGCTGTAATATTGCAGTAACTGCTGTAAAATCGCAGTAACTGCTGTAATATTATGGTAGCTGCTGTAATATTTCGGTAATAGCTGTAATATTGTTGTAACTGCTGTAATATTGCGGTAACTACTGTAATCTTCCGGTAACGGCTGTAATATTGCTGTAACTGCTGTAATATTGCGGTTACTGCTGCAATATTGCGGTAACAGTTGTAATAATGCGGTAACTACGGTAATATTTATGTAACGGCTGTAATATTGCTGTAACTGCTGTAATATTGCTGCAACTGTTGTAATATTGCGGTAACTGCTGTAATATTGCTGTAACAGTTGTAATATTTCAGTAACTATTGTAATATTTCGGTAACTGCAGTAATATTATGGTGGCTAGTATCATATAACGGTAACTTCTGTAATATTGCGGTAACTGCTGTAATATTGTATTAACTACTGTAATATTGCGGTAACTGTTGTAATATTGCGGTAACTGCTATGATATTACAGTAACTACTATCACATTACGGTATTGGCTGTAATATCACGTAGTGGCGCGGTTATAAGAAATTTGGCGGGGGGGGGGGGAGGGGAACATAGTTATATACTGATCAAACGTTGTGTGAGGTTATCTTGGTTCACTTCTGAATTTATTTAACATTTTACCCCAAGATATTCCTGCTGTGTGAATGACTACTTTTTATTTCTGCGTATTGCAAATAGTTTATGTCTATGTAATATCTTATTTACGTATAAGCTCCAGCGTGTGTGTGTGTGTGTGTGTGTGTGTGTGTTTGTCGTTATTGGTAGCCTTGTAATGTTGGCAGCCTCTCAATGTAGGTTGCCTGGTAAGCTGTTGGCAACCCTATTAGTAATAAAAGTAGCCTGGTACTGTTGGCAGCCTATTAATGTAGGCAGCCTGATACTGTTGGCAGCCTATTAATGTAGGTAGCCTGATACTGTTGGCAGTCTATTTATGTAGGTAGCCTGATACTGTTGGCAGCCTATTAATGTAGGTAGCCTGATACTGTTGGCAGCCTATTAATGTAGGTAGCCTGATACTGTTGGCAGCCTATTAATGTAGATAGCCTGATACTGCTGGCAGCCTATTAATGTAGGTAGCCTGATACTGTTGGCAGCCTATTAATGTAGGTAGCCTGATACTGTTGGCAGCCTATTAATGTAGGTAGCCTGATACTGTTGGCAGCCTATTAATGTAGATAGCCTGATACTGCTGGCAGCCTATTAATGTAGGTAGCCTAATACTGTTGGCAGCCTATTAATGTAGGTAGCCTGATACTGCTGGCAGCCTATTAATGTAGGTAGCCTGATACTGTTGGCAGCCTATTAATGTTGGTTGCCTGGTAGTATTGGCAGCTTAATAATGTTGGCAGCTTGGTAATAACCACCAACATTTATCAACCACTTACAGAGTCACCATTAATGGGTAAGTGTAATTAAGAGTGAGACTATAGAGTGTTACCATTGCAATACTCATGGATGTGAGGAGGACAGGAAGACCAGTAGTAAGAGACAAGGTGGCTGCAACAATGGTCAGCACTACATCCTGCCAGGTCACGTACACACCATCTATTCACATGTACGGGAATGTAATAAAATATATTGATCTTCTTGTATTGTTTTCTTACCACTAAGCGCCCTCTGTCAGGTAAAATATATGGCATGAATATCAAGTAGCCGTGTCGTACAACTTTTAATTAATTCATTAAATTACATTACATAACTGAAATCTTTGTTACTTACTTTACTAACATCATGTACAGTATTTACTAGTATTAGCAATTATTTCTCAAAGGGGGAGGGGAGTTATTTTTGTATCTACCTAGTAATTTATCCAGTCAAGTCATTAAATACTGGCACCGAGCAGAGTAGTGTTGACTGGTGG